>LOND01000028.1:281507-320950 GCA_014220965.1 Paragonimus kellicotti
AACTCCCTTCAGCTACTGGCATTGATGGTATGCGAGTAGGCAGTTGTTGACAGTATCTTTCATTTCCGACAAGCATGCTCTTTACTTCAACATTTCATAAGCTTCACGACATTTCGTATTAGCCAGTTTGTGACGTTCCTCTGCAAGTGTCTATCTTCAACTCAGCCAGTATTACCAGTACACTTATTCCTACCCGCAGTTAACGCATTACAATGCCGGCACGTCCAACCAATACACTCCAAGTGCTTCTGGTTTCGGATATCTTACGCCTTCCGGAGGTTGTCCTCCTGCTAAGAGTTGGCTAACCAATTCTCCGATTGTCGTATCAGTCTTCTGTGCTGAACGTGGGCTTCTAGGATCGTTCTCCAGCCCGATACCGCCAACTCCAATGATGTCCCTGTGGACCTCATTTGCGTGTTGCGCTCGGGAAAGTACAGCAGGAAGATAGTTTTCTTTTCCAGACATGGCAAACTGTGAATTCGTATTCCTAAAGTCGTAAAACCTAACGAGCGAGTTCGCTGGGTTAATCCATTCCAAGGGTGTGTGGTTAATCTGCACATTAAAATGTATACAGAGCAAATATGGCCTTCAGTCTTCTAACGTCAACACTAGCGCCGGACACTCCTTTCCAGTTGTTGAATGGCTTCTTTCAGTCGACGTTAATATCCGACCGATTTCCGTACGGTTCCGGTACTCAGGTCACCTGAACCTTTTACGACAATAAGGCTTTATCCAGCTATAGGCAATTTCCCAGTTAGCTATTCCCTCTTTGTCAGTTGTTGAATGCGACAAAAAATGGCTGACTCTCTTTGACCAGTGGAACTGACAATTCATATTCAATACTTCGTAAAATGGGTTCGTGAGGTCGTAGAAAATTTCGATGTAGCGCTTAAAAAGCTAATATGACCCAGAAACTCTCTTGGCTTCCTATTCGAGGTAGGAACCAGAGTAGCCTCAATTGTCTTCAGTTTCTTGAGCAGTGGCTGGACCTTGCTCTGATCGCCCATGTGACCCAGCAGTACCACTGTTTAGTTCGCCAATTACCTCTGGACTATTGATCCGTTGGCCGGTTGGTTTTATCATCTGCGGCACAGCTGAAGCATGAATCGAATGTTGTTACCTGAAGGTGACGATATCGTCTCCCTAGACAACAGCATTACGTATTCCCTCCAGCAACTTGAGCATCAGTTGTATTAACGTAGAATGGGCACCCGACGGTCCAAACAACATACGTTCAGACCGATACAGTTCTCCCACAGTGGGAGCTAGTTCATTTCGATCCGAATGCGCTTTCTTAGTTGTAGAATCACTTTATGCTTCGTTACAAGTTTGTCATACATCAAATCAATCACGGCCCAAATATGGTCAAGAAAATTCTACCTCCCCTGCGTAAATGGTAAAAGACCCTTGCATTACAAGGTTGCCGACTCGAACATCGTAATCGGCCATTAATTTTCAGAGCAAATTCGCCACTGTTCGAACAACCATTGTACACAGCTAAACAACCTCCCCAAGTCTTGGCCTAGTTAATAAAATCGCTCATCCTGTGCCAATCAAACAGCATTCCCAGCTTCCACTAATTTCTACTTTAGCCGGAGCTGCCGCCTTATCGATGGCGTCAATTATAACATTTCTCTTCCCAAAAGAAACAATTACCGAAAGGTTTGTTTGAGCACAGCTTTCCTTGCATAGTGGACGGAATCTATCAACATCTGAATATTCCACACCTGTAGCACACGTTACTACTATCTTACTCCATCTTCCTCACTTTCAAAGTCGTCACTTTGTGAGTCGGATTTTCTATTATGATTCGAATGATGTTCAGTTCACTTGATTTGTTTGCTCTCCACTCGTTAACAATTAGGGAGTCTTCCGATAGCAATCGACGAACTCCGTCATCCAATTTTTCCAGTCATCGGATGTGCAATGAGAGCGATCTTGAGCTGTTCCCGAACTGCCAGTGACAGTCTCTTCATTACCTGATCGGTAAGCACGCGTTGTTCCGAATCCACGTGCAACTCCGGCAGGGCTCTGACATCGCTGCCCACAGTGATACGGCGTGAACGACAGCGTCGTCTCTGTGACCAAGCCGGGTACTTCTGAACTGCCTCCTGGAATTCAAAAAGGCTGTCGAACCCGGCGATCAGCGTCTCTTTCGAGTCGGCCCACTCCAGCTTCGTAAGGGTCCCTCGTCCCGCCCCTGAAGAGCGTCCGCAGGGTTTCCAATTTCGCCCGGTAAGGCTTGACTCCGACCACTTCATACAAGTCTTTAAAACTCTAAAGGAAGTTCACGAAGTCACCATCATCGAACGACTGTGGCCACCGAATCTTCCTCCTTAATCTTGGTCACGACACCAATTGTTGGGGGCTAGGAACGCGGGTGGCTTAAGGATCGCCCACTCAGAAAATTGACACAGGTAGTGTATGTTTCAACACCAACACTCATTTGCACATAGCAATAAACCCGGGATGCCACAGTTGCCAAGAGTAGGTTTCTTGAATGGAAAACACAGTTTCTTGCAAGAGCGTCCTCAAATGTTCTATGCATTTTCTTGTCACCTGCTTAAATACGTACCTCAGCCTAACTACTCATGAGTAGTAGTAGCGTGATTGTTCATTCTCACTGTACTAGTACAGCCTGATCCAGGAGACCGAGACGTCCTAATTACCAGAAATCTCGGTGCTATTCGATTGTTCCATCAAACATACCTTTAATTTACATGACTCACTCCAAACCTCCCACTGTCTCTAGAGAACTGGGTAAAGACCAAGCCGATTGACGCGAGCATAAATTTGAATTGGTTAGGTTACCAGGACAGCAATATTATGCATTCGTAGGAGGTGTAGGTGTTGAGGATGCGATTATACTGTCTACACCTCCGACATTTTACACGTTGATCACAGATCCCGTAAAATTATCCCAGACAGCGGCACCACAACAAACAAAAATCTGATCGAAAAAAGTAGAAAGTGGTCTATTTTGATAAGTTCTAAGTGAGCCAACTGCACTTACGGGACACGGCAGTAGAAGTGAACGAGTATCAGCGCTTGCTACGTTTTCGCAGGAACAGAGCCCATGTACGGTCAAACAAAAGGAATATATTTTAGTGGGGAGAACAATCGTATGGAAGAAGCGTAGACTGCAGCAGACAGGAACAAGTGACCGGTAGAGTTATGAGCTGAACAACGCAAACCACATGCGAACACAAGTAGGCTAGGGATTTACTGTCTGGCCAAGGATGACCACGTGACCCAATCCGACTAGACGCCAACAACGTCAAAACCACAAGCTTGCTGGGGTAACCTGAATGGTGAATTACGAAAACTCTGGAAACGCACACTCACACAGCGCGTTACACCATCTTGCAGCGGTCCCAGCTGCAGTGACCACCGGAACACGAAACGACAGTCCCATATGGTTGGGCGCTCTGACAGCATACTGCCACACCTGCTTATAGGTTCGCTCAAGACGATTACCATTCGTGCAGTATACCAGAAAGTGAGTGACTCGTACTTACCAAAATACTTAAATAGGCTTAACATTGTTTACATTACAGTCAATGAGCGTGTTGTACAAGGATCGTGTTCTTTGAAAGAACTCGCACCGGCAGCACAACTGAAAACGCAGGTGACTGCGTAGATAATCAAACACTGACGCTTGGTCTTTTCATTTTGCAGCGAGGTGGAATAAAAGCGGTTTGTCATTCGTATCAGATAACAGACGCGTACGGGCTACCTTCCACGAAAACAAAACTCATCCTAATCCATTTCCTGTCTCACCAATCTACTGTCCCAAACTCAAATCAATTAGAAACTGTGGCTCTCACCTCCTTTTCATTGACCGCGCACGTCCGCGCGTCCTGCTCATGACGTATCCATGTAAGCCACCTGTTAGTGGCTGTCGGTATCGCATGATTTCTATTGGTCCCTCTCCCACCATCGAGGTAATATCTTCATTCGTTTCCATTCTCTTCGTTTACTGATTGTACCTACTTGTTGCTTCCACTAGTAGCGCTTCGCCTGATTTCGTTATACCGTTGGAACTTACTCAGAACTGGGAACAAACCGAAGTTTGTATTTTGTTTATGCATTGCTCATTGTATCGATAGTATCGTTGGTTCTACGGTCAGCATTCGTTTTGTCATTCAATTGTCGTGCAAATCGGACGTGTTACTCAACGTCTATCTGGAGAAGGTTACACCCTGCGTCTTCTTCAGGGGATGAGTAGACTGTGAGCAACCGATCAACTTTTTCAATGTCCGTCAGAAAGTTGAGCAGAAGCAATGAGATAAACTAGACAATAGTTGATACGTTTAGGATAAATAAATTGCCACTGTACTCATGACACAGATAACCACCGAACATACGGTTTAAAATTGGACTCAAAATGATCCGATTTGGAACAGTGATGTTCCGTTTACACAAACTGCCGCGATATACGTTGACTTGGAATAGTAGCAACCCTGAGGGAATGATATAGTAATGGTCCTTGTGATAAGGACCTCAAAGGAAGATGGCCGCCCAATGAGTACGGCTCCTGACAGCGATCGTTTTACGCTGACGCACTGTGAGGAAGAGTTAATCTGACCTCAGAGAAGTGTATGTTAAGCCACCTGCAGATTAACTATGGCACAGGTCTACATAGCATATATAACGTGTATGTGAAAGGAAAATCACACCGAAAAGCTGATACCGTACCGATGGACAGCTTTCTAGGCCCGTCGTTAACTGACATTTACATGGCCACGATGGAAGAGAAAAACCGAGACATATTAGCACAGGTATAACGTACAAAGTAAAAGTTAAACAGCATTTACCCCTTCGTTCACGTCACGATTAATATACCCAGTTGCACAAAGACGTTAAATCAACCTAACAGGAATCTGGTGGCAAAATGTGGACACCAACATATTCTAGTTTGGCATACAACACAATCACTAACCAAACGTTTCTTGTAGAATGCCAGATTCACAAGAACGAGTCAGTACTCGTACAACACAACCGCTCCTCGGTCCACGGGTTGTTCCAACATGCTCCCGACAAGTTCAATATGACCCCAACAATTTTAACTGAGAAAATACTGCAAACTAGCTCAAAATCTGTCATAGCTAATTCTTAAACACGGCCAAAATTAATGGGGCAACCAACAATACCACCTATACGGAGCTACCATCCGGAAGCAATCAGCTAATGGAAGTCACGCACAATAGGATCAAAAATGTCCACAAAGAAAGCTTACTAGGATGTGAAATCCCGTCTAACTATACCAACCTGATTGCTAACAAGTGGTTGTAAGAAATTACAGAATGTAAATCGTATGTCCTACTGAACACAAATGCACATGCATTTGCGGAGGCAGTTATGTCGGGGAAGCCATGCTGCAGGAGACGGTGAACATCTTCCGGGGTGATCGATCAGCCGAATGAGGCGGTGGAAATGTAGCTTACAGGAAGGCAAATCAGGTATTTGCTGGTGACTGGTCATTATATTGTTCGTTCGATATTTCGAGTAACCATCAAAAACTGCATTCATTAACGTCCATTAAAATGACTCTCACTGTCCGTGATTGTTCAGTAGCAAAAATAGTCAACAGTTGTTTTCAATTTACCTCTGTGGCGAATACCTTAAAGAATATCAATCAACCCTAATTTGATTTCATCTTGCTTGACTTATACACCTTTTCGGTTTACATGTTTCTGTGGCACATTTTGTGCATCCCACAAAATACGTTTTAGATTCTCCTGAATTGACTTGTTCAACCATCATCGTTGGATGTTAGGGCTGGGAAATGACACTTCTACAACACCTACCTACCCATCGAAAGCCCCTTCCTACCTTCACGTATAAACGGGGATCCGCGATGGGGCTACGATGGAGGAAAGCTGTCATCGAGAAACGAACACCGGGGAAGACGGAAAGAGAAGACCTTTCGAAATCAAAGTTGTAATGAGAGAGACCAGCTGATATACAGGACACCAATCGAATGGAAAATACTCTGTCAAACCGAATGTACACAGCATCCATGTATCTGACAGGCTAGTTAGACTTGTTTTTCGAATGCAGAGCCTAAAAAGAAGTGGAAAAGGGGGAAAGCGATTAGTGAACTAATAAATGGTCAATTATTCGGTCAAAAAACGTAGTTCAGACTCCGGTAGTTGGCATACACCCACATCTTTTGGCGCTATAGAAGTCCCGCGATTAGGTCGTGCACAATAAGAGAGAGGTGGAGCTAAAAACGTTTAGTCGACCGGAAAAGGCATGAATAAATTTAACTCATAGTTCAACTGTTTATTAGGATACAACACTTCGTCCCATGATTCATATGGATAGTGACACAACCTTCAAACTTCCATCGTGTTATAATCGCACTGTAACACAATGCATTTTTCGTTGACATACGACGACTCAGTCATCACTCTGGTTAGTGTTGACAGGCATAAAGTATCAAAACCATGTGAAAGTCCAAATGACAAGATGACGGGGCATTTAATATCACCACCTGCGAAAATAATGAACAAGTTATAACATTAGTGAGCAACACACAATTGGTCTCCGGATGATCACTCCAAAGGATGGCACATGACTAAATTGTCACCCGTTGTGTGCACCGAAATACACAAACGGGCGTTTCCAACTATAATAACAGTCTAACTGGATATTGAGCATGAACTGAGCGTGAATGGACGTGGTAGATTACATTTATACAGCACACTTCCGGACAAAAAAAACTGACTGTTTTACAGTTCTCGGTCTGCATGAACCAGACAGGCATGTAAAATGCTTTGCCCCCGCGAAGACTTGTTACAGTTTTACCTCCATGCACCGGAAAAATACATAATCGGTCAAAGTGGATTTACTGTTGTTACTACATCCCAGTGGTTGTCGTATTACCGACTTTTGATGAGTACCAGTCAATCACCTGGTTACCATTTCTCCTACAACGCTGTATACAATTTTCAATAATTCAACCAATCCAACAAAATTCCAACAAACTAAGTATGCTAGCCAAACAGACTAAAAGAACCGGTGACCGATTCCACTTCACACAGATCATACCCCCAGATACAAGAGGATGGCGGTTTGTTTAATGTATGAGCTACAACCTGATAAACTTGACGGTGTGAATTAGTCTTTCCCGAACTGCATGATTTGAAAGGAATCATTATACCAATTACCCCAAATGAGGAATTGGAGAATCTTTCGAAGTCACGTAAACGAATATAGGTCACATGTGAAGGCGAGTGAGAAAAATAGGTGGATGAATGAATGACCAATACTCATCAAGGGTCATCCGACCGATCGCTGAAGGGAAAATCACGCTTCGTTTGCTCTGCGTGCGTGGTAACTCGAAAATTGTACATCGTTAAAAGTGCAGGAAGTCTGAATGAGGGCACTGTACCTTGCACACCTGCCCGGTCTAAGGGTGCTGAACGTCGCACACTACAGAGTACAGTTTTTTATCTTAAAAACTGCGTGAATGTTTCCGTGGCGGGTTAAATCTTAGTGCCACGGCACGAACGATGGCCGAAAAGCACCGGTATTCATAGGTTTAAGATGTATCGACGCCACTTTCGCGTGTCTCCATGCCAACATGTTCCAAGGGGTTTCAGCGGCTAACGTGTACACGGGCAGATTGGCAAACAGTGATTGGTTAGTTCGTATGGGGTGACAGGATACGAATATACCGGATGTAGGTAGCAAAAGAAGCTCCCTCGTCCATACCTAGTTGTCAGACTGACCGAGAAGTCGGTTAGCACCACCCTGTCAGTGCATGCAGTGCTCCAGACGTAAACAGTAAGCAAGAAGAATGTAGGTGTGATCCTGCAAAACAAAACGCATACAGATTACGCTTCCGATAGAAGGATCGTTTTGACTGTGAACAAACAGGCGATCCACGCAGACTGACATAGGCTTCGGTCGACATCGTCTGAAAGGTCGGGTAAGTTCGCCAAGCCCTTTCTCAGGTGTTTAAGCGGTAGCCGTTTGACTAACAGCCCGATAAGTGCTGTGACAGTTGAAGACAGGACAGAAACACCCGGAATAAACGATTCAAATGCGAGCAAACAGTGTCCGAAACAAGTGACAAACCATCGGAAACTCCACTATGGTTTAGGTGATCAGGGTGTAAATCAGGTGCTTCATGTGAATTGTGTAGGGATCTGATGGCTATTGTTCTAATGGAACAGTACGACTGACGACAAATGCAGCAACTAATCGGAATTGGTGGAGACGCAGGTGGACACTAGAGGTAATTGACTAAATATAGGAACGTGTCAACCGGAAGCTTATGGCAAACCAGTCAACCGAAGCACAATAGAAGCGGACTACTGGATAACCAACATCTAATTGCTTCGGCTCACCAACATGGTCCGAGAGACGTGTGCCGGAGAACTGAACTAACCACCAGCTTTAATTCGTTACAGTTTTCAAGCATCACTAATCTTATTCAATTGTTACATGAAGGATTTTGCAGATCATTTTGCTCGTCTTACAGGTGTACAACTTGGCACTGTCCTAAACGATACTGAATCTCGCCAGTTGAGCCAATACCAGAATAGACCCAGTGGGTCATGAATAATACATAACTAGATAACTAATATCCAGAGGCAAAACACAAAGCAATGTCGTAGCTAGACGTCTTATTGAATATTTTCGGCCAAAAAGGTTGAACACCTTTATTATGTTGTGGTAAAAAAAAGTGTTGTCACTACACTGTTGACTTTTTCATCTGACTTTCTCCGAGCACCACAACCGCCATTCACATTGGGAAAGCGTATCGGAAGAACCAACCGCGTGGAATAACACGTTTGTCGCATCGGTTGTTTCATTTAACTCGGTGCTCGGTCATGCTCCACACAGCACTTGACTGGATACAAAATTAAAGAACAGGGCGCCAGTTTTAGGTGTGATCCATCAGTGTACTCTGTACAGTCGAACAAGATTTTGAGGTTCGTTTGGCAGTGTGTACCTTGCAGACTATAACCGACTTCTTTCTTTCATAGTCCGCGAGACTATAGATCATCGTCCACAGTCAGACCTGACGACGTTTTAGTATACGGACCACATTTTTTCGATTATAGCAACAGCGCCAGTGACGTGAGCGTTGCTTTCTCGGATGACAGCAACAATTGCACATGTTACTTGACCGCGTACTCCACCTCCGCCAATGCAATTGCAAAACAGATTGAAATTGGTCAGTTTCAATACTTTGAATATGCCCGGTTTAGTCATGAAAAGAAACGCGTAGCAAATAAGCTCGTTTTCGGTGTTTCATCATCAGGCAATGGGATCGCCACTAGGCCCATTGTTAGCTGACATCTTTATGGCAAAGCTAGAGTGTAGCTCATTAGCTGATCAAATAAAATCAATCACCCTTTACAAGCGCTATGTAGATGACATCATCTGTGTGGCAGATGAATCTATGAGCCTCAATGATATACTGACTCATTTCAACTCTGTGCATAAAAATATTCACTTTACCCTAGAACCCGAATCACCCGTAGGTATAGCGTTCCTAGACGTGCTCATGTCTCGTCGCGAGGATGGCACGATACAACGGAAGGTGTATCGTAAGGCAACTTGGACGGGCCAGTATACAAACTTCAATAGTTTTGTACCAGTAAGACAAAAAAGGAACCTAATCCGATGTCTGATAGATAGGGCCACAAAAATATGCTCGAGCGACAGCATTGAAGAGGAAAGACAGTTTATATTTAATACACTCGTTGAAAATGGCTATCCGGAGGAGTTTATTCATAAAAATATGCTAATAAGCGCTAAGATAGACAAACCACAAACTGCAGACAAAAAGTCTGTTTATATTTCCTTGCCCTTCAAGGGTGATGCTGTCGCGGAAACCATAACCAAGAAGCTTAATACAGCAATCAATAAGACATATTTCGCAGCTCAACTACGCGTTCAGTTTACCATACTTGAGTCATCTTTCGGTCAAAAATTATGATACAACCGCTCTGATCTGATTACTGGTCCCTGCTTATTTGACAGCGATGTTAGTGTTCAATATTCCCGTTTTGCGAGGTTGCTGAGATTAGACTGAGGCGCTTTATACCATGCAACGATGAGTCAATGTTCTGACTAGGATACGATTTGAAAACTATTTTCGTCGACAGTGTGAACTGACTAATCACAAACATGGTCAACTGAATAGCATCGGACGATCGAAATGGCCAGGGTAACGTCCAAAGTCATTTCCTCATTAGAAAGGCATATCGTTTCCGATAGAGCGTGTGGCTTTGCTTTGTCTCCTTACAATATCCAATAGATGGAATTGCCAACCGACGCTTTGTAAAACATCACGATCTACCGTTTCTGGGGATTACCAGTCCTGTTTCTCCGTTCACCCAAATGGCACCCCACATATGAATAGACTCGTCGCTACCTTGAACAACAGGTAGGTCGAGGGTGGACTCAATTGGTCCACAACATCATACCCGGCGCAACCATCTTGTGTGGGAAGTTCGGACTGTAACTTGTCAACCTAAACAGAACGTAGCGCCACACAGCCCATGCCATCAGTTGTTACTTGTACTTTGCCAAACCCATGAACGCTTGACGCGTATTCCGATCTTATTAATTAGTGATAGTGGTTCGGATCAAACACTGAAAAGCATTAAGTTGAAATGTCTGTCGTAAATGGCTTCATTTTAATTCACTACAACATACGTCAGTAACTACTCTCTGTGGGGATTATTGTTCGTCCATTTCATTTTTCGCCCCTAAGGTGGCACCATATTCACCTTTTTACCCGGGCCAGGAAATCCTTAAAAACTGCTAATCTCGTGTCTTTAATTGTCTACCCAAAACGTGTTAATTGCTTACAAGTTCCTATCCAAACTCAACATGTTATATCCCTGAAGCAGTGTAATGAAACGACGGAATCCAACTCAGTCTGCTTGACAGATCACAAAAGTTAATGTGTAGTGTGGTGCATTGTGACTGAGTTCCGTCTCCAAGGGCCCGATAATGAGGACCGCAAGGTACACATGGCTGTGTAGCAAGCTGCGCTCTGTCCCACAATCAAAGAAAGACATAAATTGCACGTCTGATGTCACCGAACGGCAGGCTGCCATCGCGGAACCGGTTGTGTATGCTACTCGTAAGAGAAGGTCACCCTTTGTCAGGTAGTATACCTCTACCCAAACTACAATTAGTAAATGGTCACACTCACAATCCACTGACAATGTGCACGAAAGAGATTAAGTTGATCAAAATGTCGACGATCTCTCACAAATGTTCTCTGCTTGTTGACGGGGCGAGTACTATTTTATGCACAAATAAACGTTCTCAACCGTCGCCTGTGTGGATAGAGTTACCCAGAGAACTCGCCAGAAGTCAAAACATGGCTAAACTGCTCAACTGCGCTGTATCCACTTCAGGTTAAGTAAAACAAGCAAAAATGGTATCGAAATGGGGATTAGCTGGTCTCTGTTACAAAGTGAGAATCTAAGTTCATCTTTAGATTTCATAGGCAGTCAGTGCGATGTCGTGTCACTTGGTTCAGCGACGGTCGGTTGACAAAATTAAGCGCCTGCATAAAGTACTTCTGCACATAATAACCTCGGGTGATCACAGTTGCCAGTGGCAAGTACATGTTTGCAAAACGCATATTCTTGTCGGATTGCACTCCAGTGTTTCCGGGATTTTTCTCAGGTTAGCACAATACTTAAATATTTGACTCTGCCTGACTACTGACGAGTAGCACAGTGTGATCGTAAATCCCCTACACAACTTCCTCCGCAAAAATTGTCCCAGCTGCAGCAAAAGTCGTACAGGCCCTCTTCGTCCTCTCAGTGATTTGTATACCGGCCGTGGTGATGTTGATACATCTAGCGTACATTCTGCAGCTGCGGATGTTTTTCATTCCTACTCAAACATACTGGGGAGCGACGTTCCACTACTACGTACGACTCCTCCACTTCGCTAGGAGTCTCCTAGATCCTGTCCTGTTACAGACGGACGCCGTCTTTCTTTGTATTCAGATTTCAAGCCGGGCACAAACATGGTGCATTGACCAGACAATTTTGCAACTAACTGCTACTTGACGGCCTCTTTGCGCAACTGTCAGGTACTGGTTGGTCAGCCTCCGTGGTTCCGCTATCTCACGCGCATTCACCTGATGTTCTTCTCATAAGCCAATTTCCTGATCAACTAGCGTGCGTGGCATGCGTCCATACATCAGCTTCAAAAGGCGATTTGTTGGTTGTGCCTGGTGGTGAGAGGCGGTGGACCAGCAGAATCAATGGTAACATCTCTTCCCAGCTTCCTTCTTCAATCGCCGACTCTTGATTGCTCAAATGTTTCCTACTGTCAGTCCGTTCAGTCGGGGATGGTGTGATTCTTTATCGCTCCAAACCGGTCCGGAACTCTTCATTTTCGAAGCCGAGACGCTGATCAGTTGACACGCTTCGTGATATTCCATAATCCGCCATGATGTTTTCCATCACAACCATGCATACCGTGCTTGCACGCCGGTCGGGTATAGTGGCAGTTTCAAATCATCCGGCAAAATGTTCTTTCACGACGACGATGTGCTGGTTTCCACAACTGGTCAATGGAAAGGGGTCCATCACCTTCACTGACCATAATTCCTCCAATCTCACTGACTGGGATATTGATTCCAGTGGTTAACTCCCTTCAGCTACTGGCATTGATGGTATGCGAGTAGGCAGTTGTTGACAGTATCTTTCATTTCCGACAAGCATGCTCTTTACTTCAACAGCATTGATGGCAAGTGATGTATTTCATCGCACAAGGTGTCTGAAGTGCATATTTTCCTGGCCTGCTGAAATAAAGTACGAACCAGAAGCACGTTTGTATTGGATTGACGAAAAGCTGTTGAAGTTCAAATATGGACCAATCCATGTGGTCTTTCTGTAAGCAGATCTTTTGATTGTGTCGTCTGATCGTCGCGTTATGGAATGTTCAGAAAGGCAATATCATGGTGGATTGAGAGCAATATCTCTTCAATGGTAGTCAGCAGCTGTTCCTCAAGGTGAGCCATAAAGATATCTGCCAAAACAGTACCGGGGGAAATCTCCATTGTTACACTGTCTATCTGTCGACAACCGCCTGCATGAACCAGAAAGTGGATGATCAAAATACATAAGAGAAGAAGTCGTTCTAGGTCCGAAGAAGGCGAAACGATTTGTGGCTGCTTTTCAGCGACTCATCTGACGATCATTTTCACCGGTTCCTTCAGAAAAACGTTTGTGAACAGAAAATTAACATTCATAATTGCAAGGTGACGTTTAATGATGTTCAGCCCCTGCAGCAAAGTTACCGTTCAAAACGCATCCTTCAAAGTGCACTGAGAGGAGTTCTGTACATACTCCAACAGGTCTGTTAATCGATGATGAGCCGAACTGATCATAGATAGTATCGGTGTCAGTGGTATTTCATGTTTGTGGAGATTTGGTGGAACATACAGTTGCGGTATCTGAAATCCGGGTGGCATTAGGAACTTCGCAGTTGTCTCGTCAATAAAATGACTTTCGGGAAACGTATAGATCTCTTTAAACTTTGTCCTCAAATGTGCCCGGATTAGCAGTTGTTTTATCGGGTCAAAATTTACTACTATCCTGAAGAATTTTCTTCATTCTGACCACACAGTCCATCCGATCAAAGAGTAGTACTTCAGATCCCTCGACTGATTGCATTATTACCAGTTGTTCATTTGAGCGTAACGTTCTTATCGCTGCAATGTGATCATCAGAAAGCACAGAATTGAAACGGAATTCGCCAGGCGATAAATCGTGCAGCCTGCTGTTTTTGGCTTCCGCTTGCATCGGAGCATGTTTACGGACCTCGAAAAATCACTAACCTCATCCATATTACGTCGGGGAGCAAAGAAAATCCAGTTCCTTGTTTTCAGAAAGCAGCATCTGTCTTTGTTAATGGTTTAGATCGTCCTTTTCCGCCAGGACGCTTGAAACGATCAGATTACAAAAAAACGTCGTCGTGAACATATGACTGTCTTCTCAGCATTTAATGTCTTTTATCCAACTTCAATTCTTCCCTATACGTCACACGTTAACGGTGTATCCAAGGTGAATGCGTTTGGTCACTGCACTAAAATCCTCGCTGAACACGAACAGCGTGAACGTGGTAGAGGGCGAATAAGCGTGGGGTGAGTCGTGATGCATGCACGATGAGCTGATCTTGCCAGTCTGGTTGAACGTTTAGAAAAGCCCTCTTGGTCGACCATCCGCATTCCTCAAACGTATTTCTTGCTTGCTCCGTGAATTTTACACAAGTCTTTTATCCAATGTGTGCTTCGGTTAAACAACCTAACGAGACTTAATTACAAATTTCAAACCGGAGGGAATGAGCTGTAGTCGAACTCCAACGTCTGTTTCAGAGAAGAACTGTCACAAGCAGCATAAACGAGCTGTTTTGCGGAGTGACTATGATCCTGACGATCTCAACGAATCCTAAACAGAGTAGCAAAGGACAATGTGTAATACAGCCAGAGTGGAATTTGCTATGTGGAGGGAACGCAACAATTTACACAGTCGATAAGTCAAATTAGCCGAACATATGATACAATGTAAAGAAAATGATTTGTCCGAAATAACAGTTAGGCTAATCCGATTGAGGTTTCCGATTTTCGACTGGCAAGCTCAAAGACAACCGCCACATCCTGATTGTGTATACTTACTACAACTACCTAGTAATGGAACGACTGCTCGGTTATAAACTTAAGTGTCCCAGCAACAGAATTAAAGGAGATATTAATATGATACTAAGGTGGGTTAGGTAGTTTTCAGCTGAAACGCACATTCGCGTAGACTTTACGCAGGTACAATAAAGGCTACTTGTTAGAATGTGCATGATGGCAGAGTAAACATTGTTCTGTGAATTTCACTTTCTTACAGATCAACTGATTCTTCTGGAAATCACTCAACATCATTTCCAAATTGTAAAACATTTGCATCAATCGGGGTTCAGATTCAAATTTTACTCCGGAGACCAGTCTCCTGTAAGTACTGGTTTACCTTAACATAGCAGGTTCTTTAAATGATCCAGGAAAATGAATTCCAGTACAGCAAGTGATATTTCAGGACTATACACAAATATTGCATCTAACGTCTGGAATAAGGGGATAAGACCTTTCGACAACTCTTATACTAGAGATTTGGTTTCCTTCTAGAGGAGGAGACATTCCTGCAAATGCCAATGATAGCTCTGCCATGACAGTGCATACTAGAAGTGAATACAAAAGATGGTTAAATATATAATTCGTTCGAAAATACCCAGTGAAGTCATGAGAACGACAAAGTAGCGAACAAGGCTTGTTTTCCGTGTTTGATCATCAGGCTAATTACAACACAATAAATATGAAAACAGTAACTGGGGTGAGCCAGAAAAACGGTCAATAGAGGTTGTGGACGGCGTGTTTGTTATCAATTACGCCCACGATTTGGAACAGTGATTGCGTAACTGATAACAAACACGCCGTCCACAACCTCTATTGACCGTTTTTCTGGCTCACCCCAGTTACTGTTTTCATATTTATTGTGTTGTAATTAGCCTGATGATCAAACACGGAAATATATAACTTCAAGATGATAATTTTGTCAACCAATTAGCGGTCTTAAAGCAACGTGCTAAGTCCTGGATTTATGCGATGGCAAACAGCACGATTACAATTCGTGATGTGCGATGTACACTAAATTTAGTCGTCACATCCGGCGATCTAAAAAATATCACACGATGAAATCTCCAGTCGCGCCTCAAAGGATGTGAACGACCACTTCGGATCAGGGGCAAGGTATTGAGGTGGTTATGAATTAATAGAAAAGAACCTAAAATAACTCCTTTCAGTATCATTTTTTAATAAGGAAATCAGACAGCGGCTTGCGAAGCACATTCCATGAATGAGAGTCGCTACACCTTACCAGGTACATGGAACAACCGGCGACTTATTAATATGCCAAAGTGCAATGGACGGAACAAGAAAAAAATGACGAAACCAGTAACTACAACTATGTACACCATGGTACATCGGTTACCACGGCAATCCGATAGTGACGAACAAATTTTTCTCTTCGAATTAATGAGTCGGATCACAGACTTCTGACGGACTAACCATCGAAAGTCACATTCGTTCATTTAGGACAGGACGTGTACATATACAGTATTTGTCCCCTGAATGGAAAAACGAGAATGTCCCCTTAGAAAAAAAAGGTCGGATGAGAGTATTATCATGGCAAGTTAAATGGATAACGTAAGCCGTACGAAAGATGTTCAAATGGCGTACTTGTCAAAACAAGAACTCCGATAACGGTAATGAGGAGAGTGGACAGTGTTAGTTATAGATCACGCACAAGCAAACGGAAAAAAGAGATAATCGCAGCTCAATTCTAAACAATCTTAGCACATTGAGTTGATCTCAGAGGTAGTTGTAACGGAATTAACTTTCCGTCGGATTTGTCAAACGAACTAGCGAAGCAAGAGGTCATGATAGGGAGGCCTCGGAGGCAGTCACAATTTGAAGGCACAATATATAGTGTTATGCTTTGAAGTAGTTAGCACAGACATCGTTAGTCTCGACCAATCAACTATCTACAATGAACCATCTACAAAGCTGATGTGAACAGTGATATTGACAGATAACTCATTCACTTCTATGGGATTATAACGAACGATAATGTATATCGTGAGTACTGTAAATTCCGTACAACTGGAGTGGTTCCATGAAATAGGCAAACAAGGAAAGGCACACCAACGGGGCAACCTGACACAGACGCATGAGTCACAACTGCTCGCATGCAACTGCTCACCAATGTGATGGTACAGACATTTCTGATGACCAGACAGATGACAGTCTAGTATTACAGAGAACTCGCAAAAAGGCTCACTAGTCAACAGAAACACAATTATTGATGATATAGGGTCACCGTGGACTTCCACTGTCAACCAAGAAAATGATGGCATGGTCTAACGAACACATGAAGGCAGTTGAAGATCGAAAATGTACGAAGAACAGTGATAGTGCTAAGGAATTCTAAGACCCAAGCTTATAGCCAAAAGATGACAAGACAAAGTGTAATCCGAGGGTTCAATGAATCGGAATCCTAACCATCATATGCCAGTAGTGTTAGCTGTTCTGTAGCCCGTTGGATTACATACACACTCACACAGCGCTGCGCGATAGTTCAGAGCATCACAAAGCTAACTAATAACTGCCTACTTCACTTCTAATGCTGGTGATTACCCGCACAGAAGAGTTGAAAATGTTCAAGCATTCAGGAGCTACTATTACTTTTGAGGTGCTAGACGACTTCCACAGTACCGGATCTAGTGACAGTTAAAAGACACGGTTTCTTATTTGTCAACTCATGTTCTCGTCATGCGTCGTTCCTATGTTAGAATACTGGTTACCCGCAGCTTTTGCAAGACTATCTCACAGAAACTTCACTTTATCTCGATGAAGTCTGAGCCTTACGACAAACTGCTGTCATATCTCGTAGAATGGTTTAAGCAATCTAGTAGTTATCAGACATTTGAATGCCTAACAGAAATTTTGTACTATAATCAAGCTATACTAAGTGCGTGACCACAGAAACCCTGCTGCGATGTTTTTTAAATGACTTGTTGGAAATTTAACCCATCATTATGGAAAATTTTTTCAATAACACTTCCTACTAAAACCGAAAAAAAGGAGTATCCCTTTCTTGTCAAACATTCATCTCACGTTTTATCTTGCAGTTAGCCTGGTAGCAATTCAACACTTTATGGTATAAATCTTTGGATAGATCAAGTAAAGAACTTGAGAAATGATTATAAGCCCTGACCACAAATACATAACTATGAAAATGGTTCAATTGGAAGTAGGCAGTTTACGAGCGTGATGTACGAAACGACTCACTTCAAAATAACCGGTATGATAACCACACATGAACCAACTAATTAAAAGCGCCTGCCATGGAGCCTGCTCCGTGCTCGGAAGATTATTTGGTAAAGGGGGTCTCAACGCTGACGGAGTTGCGAAACTGGGTGGCAACGTGCTAGAAAGAGGAGGAACCGCACCAGTTGTGCTTTGGTCACCTCCGTAAACACCGATTTTGCTGGGGGTTGAAATGAACTGATTTTGATCGATTGTCGGATCTGGTTTCGATCGGATTTTTTGTTTTGAGTGAGCCGGTTTGCAGGATTGCGAATCACCCTCTTTTGTTACAGCAGTATTTATGCCGGCAACGGCCGGATCTTCATCTTTCGTGTTGAAAGTCAACAAGGTCGCGTATTTGTCAGCCCTGGATTTGGGAAACAAAAAAACGAATATCAGTGCTCTATTGAACAAACGCGACCATAAGTAAACATATTATTAGGATAAAACAAAAACGAATAACCGTTCGATAGGGCATAGTAGTAAGTACAACACGTACTCCAGTTCGGACCCGAATCACCAACCGTATTGTTTCCGCAGATTAACAAATGTTTCAAGCGCCGTGTTAGTCAGGCTTCAAGCAGGAAACAATCACGATTAATTATGCAAACTGCAGAACAAAGCTGCGTTAATTATTGTAGTGGTATGACAGTATTGAACAAAATGCAACTCGTATGAGTAGAAACCAATATGAAGGCTAAATTGGCCGTGAAAGAAGCGTCTAATTGACCGGCAAACCAGGTATACTCCTGGTTTCATTCTTTTACAAGGGATTTCTCAGTGACCGCTTAAATCTTGGCCTGTTTAAGCTAGCAGGGTAGGTTGGAGCATTCAACCAGAGTACAGCCCAAGTAATACACCAAACCTCTTGTGGGGTGCAAAACTATCTCTCTTCAAAAAAGCGTCGCGACAGAACACGGCAAGACGATTTTCCAACGATTCGAAGTAAACAGGGACAAACTCGACAGAGATATAACCAATGCACTCTCCTCCAAATGCAGAGGCTACCACAAAACGTGAGTAACGTCCACTTTTTACGTTGGAAAGATAGTGAATGATAACCACAGAAATTGCAATGCAGTCTGAAATAGCCGGACAATTATAATTGATATTAGGCTGGGTGATCTCAAACAGAACATAGACAGACTAGTTCCAGAAAACGTAACTGATCCACGACTTATTCACCAATCTAACAGAGCAAATCTTTCGTCTAGTTTATCCTCTTGACGAATCTAGGTGATCAACACGTCTTCCAGATCTCGGTATCAGAGATATAAGCATCTACAGGCTAAAATGGCATAGACTGGCCCACTGAACCGTCAGATAATGCAAAACTTCGTTCTTCACTGGAATGACAACAAGCAAACCATGCCACCTACGACTGTCCACGAGTTCAGCAACCACGCGAGGCTGAGCACAGGGACGAAATTCTTCCGTGTGCAAAGTTTTGGATGACATCATCGGACCGCAATCACGTCAACCGTTGCGGGACAACGCCGTTGGACTGACTGCAGGCAGTTGATTAAAACTTTGTAGACGATCGAGTGTACTGTGTGGTTCGCGTCCCCCTAGTTAGGTATAGACGAGAACCATGATGATGAGGAGGAGGATGGTGATAAATGATGATCGTGGTGGTGATGACGACTATGATGATGATCATGACGCGTGTCCGCTTGGTGAGCGACATTCACAACCATTACAGACCTCCGCGCTCCAATTATTAACTAGGTCAGACGGTGCTTTCATCTCATTTCTGTACAGTTACTTAGACGTACGTCCGGTTTGCAACAATATATAAGTAAATACACCAGTACGCTTTCAATGTGAATAGGCAGTATGTCCTTCAAAAGTCAGTATTAATACAAATCACGAGCAAGGCACGTCTGCTTAAACCGCTCGATGATGCGCATTGTATGGTGCGCTGATAGAACAGTTGTGTGACATATTTGTAGAGAAAATTAATGAAGGTAGGTTTCTTCTAAAGCATGATCAGGTGAGATTTCTCTACTTCGACTACAGTTTTTAAAAGAAAGCCATACGGACTGTTGTTTCTCCGAAGTGTTTTACAGAAGTTCAAATTCGTCAGCAATGGCACAATCGGACAGGTTTTCCTATCCCTACCATCGAGGCAACAAACCAGATTCTGCTCCCCCTTAAATGCCACAAAACTGGGTAACATTTGCATTGTCCGATCTACGTTGACTTGTGGTGCACACAGATACTTAACTGGCTGGCAGTCCGTCTGATGAGGTTTACATCAAGGAAGTGAAACGGATTATTCGACTCAGCATGCATGCATGGAATTGACGTGTGCTCCATTGAAAGTACCAAGAACAATGGACGCCCACGATGAGCTGTCACTCATTTCAAAATTTTCGCAGTATACGGTGGACCAAATAAATATTCCATTGCCACGTGATTTACTTAAAGAAATAATTCACCGTTGAATTTGAACTAAACGCTGTATGTACAAAGCGACGTTAACTCTTTGAGTTGTTATTAGAATAATGATACTAACTTTTGATCCTTCGACGCACCCATACTTTAGATGACGATTTCAGCAAGAGGCACATTTGTACATAGCGAAACTACACATAATGAAACCATGTGATCATCCTTGACATTCGCATCCATTTACAGTTTCGACGAACTCGAGTGTGTCAAGCGGGCCACAACTACACAACTGTCGACGGACTGGCTTCAAGATCTCAACTAGCCGCCTCGCAATAGCGTGATATGGTGAGTTGCACATATAGATGATTGCTCACCAAGCTATTCTCAAGTGGCCCATACAGCTGTGGGATAATATAACCTGAGTGATTATACTTTGTTGTTTGCAACATTTTAAGGTGTCGGTTAATCTAACCTCGATTATTCGAGCCATGTTTTTGCCATTCTTAATGCGATCAAATTTAGTCCCGTGACATTTTGTTCACATGGTCCACCTAGCCTCGGAATAGTAAACCAGGACATTTGTCAGACCATATGAGTGCGACGTCAACACAATTGCACAGTGCATCTAGAATACCAATATATCTTCTCGTCAAAAGGTTTGTCTCGTGCTAGATGTGTACACTGGTAAGAGCGGCTAACCAGATCACATCTCAGACCACATTCTGAGTGTATCTCAGACGTTGATGATAGGCACATTTCAAATCCAACTTCAATAATTAGTCTGTTATTAAAGCAATCTATACAATAAACCTTTGGTTCTAGAGATGACTTCAAATAATAATAAACTAAACCTTACATTTGAAAACTCGTGGACGTACCTCTTAAGACTGCTAGAGAGAGATTCCATTTCGTTCAAACTCCCGTCAATTGGCGTCTACAGGGCAGTTGATTG
The DNA here is from genome assembly GCA_014220965.1 of Paragonimus kellicotti. NCBI lineage: Eukaryota > Metazoa > Platyhelminthes > Trematoda > Plagiorchiida > Troglotrematidae > Paragonimus > Paragonimus kellicotti. The sequence continues at coordinate 302,762 of LOND01000028.1, forward strand.
TTCGTTAACGACTTTACACACATATTCATACTATCCCCAAATCTACTTTTCCTTGGGATCATTAACATGTCGCTGGCTAAGGTTTCACTCAACCCTCAGCGCATTCGATCAGACAATGTTATGCAGACTCGAAGTATGTCATTTAAGTGATGTCGGAAGTGGTGAGATACAGTCTGCGTAGATAGCTTTAATAAAATTTTGGATAGACATTATATCTGATGTACTGATTGAGAAACTCGCCGGACGTATTCGTTTCAGCAAGCTTCATGCTGAGATAGACAAATCCACCCAGCTTTTTGATCGACATCTTGAAAACTTATGTTCATCACACGGAAATTCCGCTTGCAGCATGGAAGACTAGAAACTGCGCGGTAGTGAAGCCCGTTTCTTTTGAGTCCACCTCCAAAGAGAACTGAACAATTTCTTTTCCTGATCAGCGGGATTTTCTATTGCTCAAATCCGACCTTCTCGCTAAAAAGGATACCCTCATGCTCTCAGAGACTTAAAAAGCAATGAAAATATTACCATAATAAACCTTGACAAGCCTTCTGGTGCGGTCATTCCCAACAAATTTGACTATCTGGCTAAAATAAACGTAGTGCTTTCGCACACTAAGAAATTCGGAGTTGACACCCAACCTGATAATGGTCAAAAAGCAGATAGCAAGTGATTTATAAACATTATTGTTAAATGGTAGTATATCACTGGCACAATATCATAAACTTAAACCAATTGGCTCGAAGACCCCACAGATGTATGGTCTTCCAAAAACTGGTAAGCTTTACGTCCCCATTAGACCCATTCTATGAACGACTCTCCGTATCACCAGCCTGCAAAATGATTGACAGACATTCTTAAACCTATAAGAAATGAATTTTCAAAACATAGACTCCGAGACACTTATGAACTTCTTCCAGCTCTTGAAGCGGCCAATATACCCAACACGAAATTGTGTCCCTTTGAGGCTTAATCATTGTTCACTAAACTACCCTTAGTTGAAACAGTCGATTTTTCATGTGATCACACATAGGCTCATTCCTGTTCAACAGTTGCGATTCTCAAATATCTAACACTTCCGTGGACACAGAATGTCAAGTTTTATTTTAACGATGATAGCTATCAACAAATCAAAAGAGCAGCAATGGGAAGCTTGTTGCGTCCATCGCCTGCTAATATGTTCATAGCGTAACTGGAACAAGAAGTATCAGATGTGATCAATCAGGTTGTTCTTTACGAGAGATACCTGGACGATATTCTGATAATCGTGAAAAACCAATATTCCTTTGAACAGCTTCTGATCAAGCTTAACTCATTCTATACAGACATACAATTTACGTGTGAACACGAAAGCGATAATTCTCGATGTGTTATAATCATCGGAAAATCGGATGGACCGATGAGACGAGCGGTACACCGGAAACCCACGTGGATCGAGCAGTATCTTAATTTCTTCCATTTCTCGTCGATGCAGAGCAAGCGTTCTCTAGTTCGAACAGAGCTAGAAAAATATGCGCGACCGAAACACTAGAGGAAGAATTACGATCACTGAAAGATGAGTTGCGCTCGAATAACTATCCAGGACACGTTCATCAAGCATTACAGCCAACTGCGCGTCCACAACGAGGCCCAATCTACCGTACAGAAGAGCAATTTTCATTTGGTTACCTTACAAAAGTGGGAAAATAATGATAAGGTTAAAACGAAACTTGAAATTTGATTTACATCGGACCTAACAACGCCGATTAGCTTCGTTTCATTGCACGCACCTGAAGCATGCTCTGGCCGCCAGGCAAAAATCCCGAACCTGTTTTCTCGGCCAATCATTGCATCTATTTGTTTCACTGTAACATTGTTTTCAGTTAACCGTTCGTTTATCTAAAACTTTAGACGTTTACGATTGAAAACGAGCGTATGAAATAAACTCATCTAGCGAACTCCGTGTTCTCTCTGTGCTATTCGAATATTTACACGCCGACTGTGCAGTGCGGTTTGTCGAGTAGTCCCAGTAGGTGCGCTTCATTCATGGTTTACCGTAACGTCCACTGATGCCCTTTGCTTCGAATGGCAAACTAATCCGCGTTTAAAGCACGCTCGCGTACTTCTTTACCTGACGTTGTATAGCGGTATGCAGTGGGTGCACAACGAAGCGATTGTGCAAAAGTGATAAGATAGCGCAACCTTACCTGACTAAGAACAGAAGTTAGAAAAACGGTGAAAATGGCGATTATCGCCCACCAAGCGGACATCAATCACACGTAAGGTTGCTTATAAATCCAGCTTTCATGTTCGGATAGGTCTACCGGCAGACACGTTTCAAACATAGGTACTAGACTCAAGCATCGCTCACTGATTAAAGTTTACCAGTATTGCTTATTTCCACTAGAACCAAAGATTAAACTGCAGTCTCCATGTTTGTGAAGCCAATGTTTTAGTCAAACCATCATCATCATCATCATCATCATCATCATCATCATCATCATCATCATCATATCAGCCATGAGCCTGACCAAAAGGTACTGTGGCTCGGGCTGCCGCTCACCTCAACAGTGACGTGGAATATCCTAGAAGAAAACGTTACTAAACGAGTGAAAAATTAACGATAGAAGACTGAGCGGAAGAACCAGAAATGGTGAGAGCAGGTACATCACTGACTGTGGCACACTGCCATATCGGATGGAGCTCTCAAAATGCCATGTGGGTGACCATTCGGAACCCAGCTAGGCAGGCGTACCTACCCACTTTCTTTATTAGAACAGTCGGGGTCTTCATATTTCGTAAGTTGTTGCTTAATCTATTCTGTTACCTTGACGTGGTGATCGTGCTTGTGCACCGCGTTGATCCGACAGGTTATGCTGACTAAGACTTCGATCCCTCCATCTGCAACCTAGTCAGATAAGCCGGGAGCAGCCAGACGAAAAGCAGTTACACTCATAGGATTGTATGTCGCACTACTGACCGCGTAGGAGTGCTTAGGTAGTGAGGCACGATCCTATGGGCATACAGCAGAACTATTTTTATAGTTGCGGCACTGCTGTCTTCCGTATCAGGAAGAAGGGGGTTAGAAAAGGTACCCTCAAACAAAGAGCACTCCGATCGCCCAACGGTTGACCGTGACCGCCGGCGTATTATCCAATACGGTCGAAAAACATCTATCACCCAAAAGCCCGATGTAGCTTTGAGTACATCCACTGCGCGCAGCAGTGCTCAGAATCAGACATCAATGTCTTATTCACTGCGCCCTCGGGCTAGGCAAGCCCCTCACTGCCAAGTGAGTCAGACTTTTGAGTCATTGGCTCCGGGTGGGGTCCCCCAAGAAAACCCTGTATCCTGTTGTCTCGCAGGTCAGACTTTTGAGTCAGAGACTCGGGGTGGGGTCCCTCAAGTCAACCCCCTTCCGCGGCATAAACGACCGGGAAGTATCAGAAGTTATCGTTCTCCCGACAGTGACATTGCTAGTTGAACTGATTGTTTCTTCGCAATCAAACGCCCTGTCATGATCGTTGGTAAATAACGTTCAGCCTGTCCGAACCTTACAAAAATAAATACAGTGGCCGTACTACCAACTCCAGACGATACAAATACAAGTTGAAACCACAGTTCTCACTAAATCTGCAGGACTATGGTTTGACCAATGACGAGCAATCCATTGAAGTTAAAATTACAATAACTCAGAAGGATTGCGCAAGTGGGACACTGCACAACGGTGACTGGTGAACCGATGGGTTGGTTAGGTCCCGTGTAAATAATGATCAGTGTCTTCGTTCAAATTCAACTCCCGGATAAGAAGGGGATATGTATTACAACTGACGAGGTCTGTCAGGAGCTGAGTGTTTTACGTTTTAGTGAGGCAGTTCAACAGTTGGTCGGAACGTAGAAGCAAACCAAATATGTATTATATTCAACTCACAAAATCTACGACTGCTTATCATAAACACAGTCCTTGGAACTGATTATCAACTCCGTTTTTTTGGAACTACAGGTTTACAAATGTAAGCCTTCATTCAAACAGAAGTTCTGACAAAGTAGCCCTGTTGTCTGTGCAGTGGCAATTCAGCTGCATTTCATACGAGTAATAAATGCTTTGGAAAAGATTACGCTCATTTTCAGGACATACACATAAACGATGAAACACCCCAACAGAATCGTAGTACACATTTTCAGTATACATTATTATGCTGTTATGCGGTAATTTTTCTTCACGGTAAATGTTACGAAAAGTTTGTGCCGATCAATTGCACCGAATGGTCTCCAGTAATACTTTGTGGGACTCGGATTTATACAGAAAACACAAAATATATCTTGAAATCGACCGATATACACACCGATCAACAGTGACAGAAACACAGCAGTGGTTGGTGCTGAAGCTCAACTGCCACAAACGAATGTAGGGAGCACGGAGTCTAGTCAACCAACTCAAATGTGAAGATTCCACTAAAACCTTAACTGGAAGTGGTGCAAGCAAGCTTGCAACTGATTCACACAACTAAAATTCACTGCTCGGTGAGTTCGAGTTACTATGCGAAAGGAGTGTGCACACTGAAGCTAACCTGAGTTACTGGCAGCACACTGTAAACTACATGTACATTCTGAGAAACGGCAAGTGACAATGAAACCAAAGTTACGTTTTGTTCGTGTCTTCCAGTTCGGATGATTCCACTTTCTTCTGCAAATTTTGACTTTTCTGCAGAACAAAAAAGAAATATAGGTTATAAAAGGACTTCCGTAAAAGACATACCCGCAGTTTTTCTGCAGCCAACTTGTTCAGTTCATCCTCAACAAGCAATTCGAAATCAGAACCAAGTTCATGTAAGTCGACGGAACGTTTGATTTCTGTGTTATTATAATAACAGAAGGTGATGAGGAATCGGTCTTTTTGATGATCGGCCTCCGAGATGATTGCAAAGTAATAGCTCTCGTCTTCGGACCAGCTGCAGATACACATAGTCCCCGGTTGCCACAATGAGTTAGCAGACTTATGAGGTCGAAAAGATATCGATTTGGGGAGTTTTTCCATAGCCTGGAATAGCACAGAATTCGAAGGACACTCGAGTGATCTGATCAAACATCTAAATCCTTCAATCAATATTAATTACATCAAAAGTAGCAGGAACGACGCGGACGTCGAACAGCGTACAAGAAACGGAATGCTGGTGATAGTAAACTGTAAAATAACATACAGCAGACGCATCGCGGAAACTAAAAATAGATTAGTAAAAATCTATGACGTTGGAGCTTCACGTTCCTTGATCCAATTCCCCAACATCCACATTAGTGTAAATGTCTAAACGATATTGAATTGTAAAATTTCGGTGGGGGATCTACCGGTCATTACTGAGGATGCTAAGTTGCCCGTGGATTTTAAGCATTTTGAGACTAACAAACGAGGAGTATATGAATGATGAACTATTCACCTGCAGATTAGAAGACACGAGAGGTAGATCTACGTATGCAAAGCCCACGCGAACAGTACAGCACCTGCGTCCGGAAGGTTTCTGTTTCGTAAAATATGAGAGGAGTTTGAGGCGAATGCTTTCCCACGTAGGACTAGATCATTGTAATGAAGACCATTTCCTATTACATTTATATGCATACGGTTCTCTCCGTAAGCATAAGGAATGATCTTTTGTGTGAGTCTTTCTTTGTGTTACAATAGACCTTCCACATTGCAGTCTTTTGCATTGTTTTTTGATTCCGACGACACGCATTCGCTACTGCGATACGGCGACAACCGAAATGACACGAGGGTCGGCAAGGCCATCACGTGGTTCAACAGTGGCGCGGAGACTAGCCAGCAAGGGGGAAAGAGCATAAACCAGTGAACGTCACCAATCTCCTCGTGGCCTACAACATTGCCACAACCAAACAGCCTCGCAAAGATAGTTTAGTATGTCAAAACCCGTCATGGACGACAGGATCAAATACAATCACATCAGCCTCAGGGCTGTATAAACACACCGTCGAAGCTTTCAAAAAAGGTGGTGATTCGCACGTGGCAGCCCGGCTAAATGGCGTTCATTGCACGATCGCGTATAAGCGGCTCTGTATTAACTGTATCAATTACGATCCGCCATCAGATTTCATATTGAATCCAACGAAGAACAAAACCGGCACCCGGGAATAAGTTCTTCATCTGAAGCAGACTTCGTTTGTATTCACAACCTACTGATTAAACAGATAGCACTAGGAACGTCCAGGGCTGCCAGCGACCTATCGGAGGCTGGGTCACTCGAATGCATCTCATTTTTAGGTGTATTCCTGTCCCGCCGCTAGGATGGGACGATACGGAAAAAAGTACACCGTAAGCCCACTTGGATCGGACATATATACGATTTTTTTTAAATAGTCTCGTACCATTAAGATAGAAGATTAATCATGCCCCATTTCTGGCAGACACAGGTACAAAAATCTGTTCGACAGACACGTTAGAGGATGGAACACAACCCATACTTAATGTGCTAATCGAAAGCAGCTATCCGGAACAGTTTATTCGTAGACATATGTTGAATAGCACATATTTAGGCAAACCGCCCACTGCGAACAAAGAACCCGCCTATTTCATTGTCTTTTAAGGGCGACAGTCTGAAAACATAAGCGACAAACTTAGCATGGCCCTTGGTAAGGCTTATTTTACGGCCCAGCTGCGCGTGCAATTTAATTCCATAACAATTTTCAGCCTTCAGTTGAAAGAAATACTGCCTGTTAACGCTGCCTCTGATTGTGTGTACTACTTTTGTTCCTGTGGAACGAGCTACATACGCTTCACGAAAAGTCGATTAGCCGTATACATTCGGAAGCATCATCCGATATGGCTAACTCGTGGTCTGACGGAGTCCTGCCCGTCCTCGCTCGCTGCGCACTTAGTGAACCTGAGCCATTCAAAAAATCCCCGAGTCATACTGTCCAATGTATCCAGTCCGTGGAGTACAGTCACAACATGTCAAAATTCGTTTGTCAGCAATCGAGGGAGCTATCGCCGTTCGCCTACTCTCTCTCCTCCACTACGGACTCAAAAACGCCTCGTCAAAAAGATGAAGCTCCTTATGATCGTGCCCAGGTCCGGATTGAGAAGATTACGTAATAATGAACATTATCTTGGCAGCCATCCTTACTGTGTACAACCGACCGTTAGGTGTTACGTAACTAGGTCTCAAAAGGACGTGCCTCTGCTGATACTGGTGACAGATTCTTCGGTCCCTTACTGTACGAGCTTTGATTAATTATCAGTCGGGGATTTTTTTGATTTCGCAAGTAATTAATCCACATAAATGTGTTGGGTTTAGCCTGATGACGAATCACCGAAAACAAGCTTGTTTGCCACAAACTCTTGCATGCGCCTTCGATAAGTGAAATTTAGGACGAACATCATGACTTGCTTATTCTTATGCAACTGCAACAAGTGTTGCAACGAGAGGATTGATCGACCATTAGGCACCCGGTCAGACAAACACATTCTAAGGTTATTGCGTACACAATGAGATAACTAGTTGTACAAGAGCAAAATCAAACTTCTAACGTCAAGCGCTTGCTTGAAACCGGACAGTGTCCTTCCGAGAAGCCCTCAGTGTGTTGTGCGGGAATACAGAGAGATGTATCGTGCAGTTCACCGAGCGCTATCCGGTAAGCTCATCTTCCAATCACACTATATTCAGCTATGGCCCGTGTTAGCAGGTTGAACACTCAGGTGAACAGGGGATGATGAAAGCTGGATATTTTTATACAACCACGACAAGTTAACCCAGAAATCCACTAATAAGTTAATTTGTACATGACTGTGCTCCTAAACTCCGTCTGTTAATTTTTGTCTAGTGTGTATTCCTTGGAACCTAGTCAAGTGCGTTCGGATAGAACAAAATGTAATGCGAGTGGGTCAATATTGAATGAATTGCACCCCAATCGAAAGTTTAGAAAGGTTATAAAGTTTTCAACTGGCAACATTAGTGATAGTGGGTGCTCGAATCAATAGGTTGCGTAACAGGCATCCTGAGCTATATTGCACATGCGGCGTAGCACACAATTTCAACCAATAAAATGTAAAAAAGTAGCAATCTCTACCAATGAAAACCAAAATTGCGTGAAATAAAAAGCATTCTTTCTTGAAGAAGAGTTAAGGGTTTCGGTACGTAAAAAAATTGTGCGGAGTTGTTGGCTGTCAACAAGGTTTGTTTAATTTTGAACTCTTGCGCTGTCAATTTCGGAAGAAGATTCTCATGGGAGGACGGTGTAAATTGGTGTTGATTGATTATTTTTAACCGCCTCCTTGATTATCAGGATTATTTCACACAATGGTGCTTTCAACATTAGGCTCCTCGCTGGAATCCTCTTACAGTCCACTTCCATACACCGTCCGGTAACAATATTTAGTTTCAAAACAGAACCAACTTCTCACTAAGGTATACTGATAGAATCTCTCACAGGGGAATAAACACGGACTGGTAAACCTATGAAGCCGGTGTTGAAGATTTTGATAAACCCAGGTCGCACTTTCCAAGGCATATTGAACCCCGAATTTTCGAACCAATAAACTGCATTGGAAACCCTCACCTAAGAGATTTTCGTTAGAAATATATAAAAAGTGTCTTTCCGCAAACCCCTCTATTGTAAGTTTTTGAAATCCCCAACCACAGGATAAGTCACACGGAATATCGTCTATATCTGAGCTTGAACATCCATACAATTCTGACACCCAGCGGTTGCAACTCGGATGATGTATCCGGTGACACAAAAATAGACTTATGATGTCGCGATAAACTTTTATTTGAAACATGAACCTGTACAACAGCGTCAAAAGCTGTTGTTATGTTCCTTACTACTTTGTTGCTCAAGCGCTGCACTCGACCGCAGTACATTCCATGCGGCCGCTCAGCCTACCGATCAGTGCGTGACACGTGATATTAAATATCGGTAGGTATGGGTGTGGAAGTTTCCGACAATCACCATTAATACAACGAACAAAAATAATCACATTTAACTTCGATTAATGTGGCGATCTTTAAATATATATATATATATATATATATATATATATATATATATATATATATATATATATGACAATAGTAAACATTTTGAAGAACGAAATGATTTGGCCAGGGAAACCTTATGGTGAAGAGTTGCCATACAGGTTTTCACACCTAACCTTAAGTTCACAAGGCGCGTCAGTTATTACGCCATGGTCTTCGGCATGGTACCAATGAAGGACAAAGAAGTGATCCCAACGAAAAACAGTACGAGAATTTTAAGGGATCTTAAAGAATACATATGTTGTCCAGTGAGCATCTGCTGTATCATCATCATCATCATAGACAGCAATACATCAGTGGTTCACATTGATGCTTAACTGCCACAATCTTCTGCTGTATAGGAGTGATGACCGGATTCGAATATGAAGGAAAATGACTAAAGCTGAGCCACACACTCAAAATCAGACTTGCCGTCAAAATTTATGAAGTATACCAATAATGTGGTTTACAAGGCAAACGCATAAGTCAACTTATGCCCAGAAAGTCAATGGGGATAGTGAAGACAGTTCAATGGCGTCAGACGAATCCACTATTCGCTGATAGCTTCACTGGCGGACGGTCGCCTGGGACCAGTAGCACGGATAAGCTTGAAGAGTTTGCCGGTGTTCCCTGAAGCAAAAGCGGTCTCCATTTCCTTAACTTTCTCCATTAACCAAGCCTCACGATCAGCCTTTAGACTACGTTTCAGTTTCCTACGGATATCTCTCCTAGACTTGTTATATGAACTGTCCAGGAGGAATGTTCCGTCTAACTTCTAACAAGTCCAGTGATTTACCCGATTCAATGTCTGTTCAAACCATGTACCCCCGTACCGCATGCTACAACACCTGCCTCATAAACTAACTACGAGATCTCACTCCAGCAGTTATCAGGATCTTCGAAGCGAGGACCATTTAGGCAGCTTAATAAGCTGGTTTGGAACGAAACGACAAAGTACCAACGCATGGTCCGAATCCAAGTATGTGCTCCAATAAGAACGACAGTCCTGAATGGAACCCGCCACCTATAACTAACAGCTATGTGGTCTATCTGAGACCAGGCCTGATTCGGAGAAGGTGGGCACCAAGTATAACAATGACGTGCACGATGTCTAAAACTAGTGCTGGCTAAAAATAGCTTATGCTCAGCGCACAGCTGCAACAATCGTCTGCCATTATCTGAGCAATGTAATGTTAACCCAGACTTGTCACTTAGAAAAGACTCAGCCTCACCAAGGCAGCGTTCATGGACATTCGTTTCCGGTCAGAAAGACTATATTAGAACCACGTGTCGACCGAAGGAGAGTGGCCAGATCCGACGCCGATGTCACTACAGTCAGTAGGAGCATAAGCAGACACAATGAATAAATTTCTGAAAGTTTTGCGTCTAGAGCTGGTTTTAACAGAACCTGCCAAGCGGACGGCACAGTCTACTGTTAACAGGAATCCAATCTACTAATGCGGCTGCGGCCGTCGTGCTGAGGACTATACCTACTCCAGCCTGACCTGTAGCGGCGGCCGTGGAGTCACCCGAAGTGTATAACCAGTATCGGGTAGACAGTGTGGGTGCTGTTAGTTCCATACGTTGACTACTGTCCTGGATTCTAGTCTCTGAAACAACAGACATCGACATTTAACGAGTCTAACGTTCGTGCGAGAGCGGCCTACTGACCCATCTGATTGAAAGCACCTATATTAATTCGCATTCTAGGTCTAAGCAAGGGACGAGAGGAGGCCTGAAACTGAATGGTAATAGATGGGACACACCAACAGTGTTACTATGATTAGCTATATCTGTTGTGGGACCTGTAGAGTAATTATCAGAAATGGAGGTCGGGAGGGGCCTGAGAGCTAAATTTGATAGGACAGTGGGGGAGGGGTCAGCAGTAGCATGTTTTCGCCTATCCACCCTGCTGTATGCAGCAGATAGGGCGACCCGGTTTATACTGCGAGACGGCCGATGCAGTATGGAATTATGTTGTGAATATTCATGGTTGTGTGTGGGCTGAGATACTGCCAGGACGCCCAGACCTAGACAGAACGATTAGGGTTCTCAACCAAAGCCTTTGGCTCAAAAGCCTGTACCGCAAGGCAGCGGTTGGGTGGCAGTGTACCAGAACTGGTACATTTTTCGGAAAAAGATGCCAACCTTCTTCCAACCCCCAACCTGGAGGACCAGGAGACTGGTTTGTCAGACCTCTACCCATTGGCCTGCCTGGTATGAGTGACTGTCGGTGTGGTGACCACACCGTCCAGTTTAGCCCAATAGGTCATCGAGATGCGCAAGCCGTCACACGCGTCAAGGTCCGGACTCGTTGAACATTAACAACAAAACTGTTTGAACGAAAGTACTTTTGAACAAGTGACCTACTTACCTGTCCTGAAAATATACAGCTTAACTTCTCCAATTTTTGACCAAAATATGATGCATCCAGCTGCTTGTGTCTGCAATAAGATGAAAAAAAGGAATGAAACGAGTACCTACAAAGTTTGCAATTCCTTTCCTGAGACCAACTTGATTGTGTCAGGAGTAAGCGAGAGCAACTCCTCCGGTGGAAGTTTTGTTTCCATACTGGACATACAAGAAGTGATTGCACATAAATTGTTGTCGACATCAATCAGCTTGATAGCGCCAAGGACATACTCCCCTGTCGGACTAGGCTTGTATAGGCAGAAATCGCCCACAGACCAAATGGAATTGCAAATGTACATGCTCCACAAAAAGATGCTGAAATATAGGGTGACAGTAGACTTGACGGCATCAACAAACAACAAAAGCGTAGACCTGGAATTCACGTAAACCAATAAACATTCAGCAGTCTGTCTGACAACTAACGGACAGCACATCGTCTAAGCTCCAAAGCACAAACTAATCCCCAGAATTCAAACAGAACAGCTTCAGTAAAAGGTAGCTGTTTGTATAGCTTACAAGCAACCATTTTTGTTGAGCCTGTTGCTTCATACCGCTGGACTTTACATAATTCGCAAAATTTAACACAACCTGCCGAGTATGTTTACTGAGTGACCAGTGAGTGTCAACCGAGTGGATACAGTATGGACAATACGAACAGGTCACACATCAAAGCGATAAACCAAACTGGGTAGGACACATGTATTGCAGACATTCAACTAGATAGACAAATAAATGTCTCGTTAGCAATACTACAAACCGTTGAGGCAACACAGCCTACGTGGTTGGAGTAGAAAACAATATAAAGCGGCCTGCCAACAGCAAATGAAGACCGAATTCAGCAAGTGCTTGCAATTCGTTTCATTATGAAGATGCGTCTAGTAATAGTACAAATAGTCCCACGTGGACTGTGTATTGCCCAAAGGGCCAAGTAAAGCATTGGCGTCAGGACGTACTCCGTTAATCTGACGTGATTATCAGGCTTGTGCACCGCATCGACCCGGAGAGATACGCCGACTGGGACTTCAACCATACAGAGCACAGCAATAGAAGGGCCAAAATGAAACTATCTGACAGAAGGTACCTGCTCGTAGGATCACGTCACATAAGTGACTATGCAAGAGTGTTAACGTAATGAGGTAGGATCGCATGAACATACAGTAGAACCACGATCACAGTTGCAGGCATTACCGCGGATTAGAGAAGTGATATCAAGAAAGCGTGCACTCCGATGGCCCAACGATTGATCGTGACCGGTGACGTATAGTTTAATACGGTCGAAAAACTGTCTGCATCACTCAAAAGCCTGAGGTAGCTTCAATACATCTGATGTGTGCAACAGTAATCAGAAAGCAACGTCGTATTCACTGAGCTGTCATGATTGACGAGCTTCGGACTATAGAGTCACTGATCTAAGGTAGGCTGCCCCAAGAAAACCCCATCTCCAGGTGACTCGCAGGTCAGAGTTTTGCCACATGATCAGAAGACTGAGACCCTCCACTTAATCTTGATAATGCATTTATTCAACCAGCCCCGGAAAAAACGGAAGCCCGTTGTTATATCCCGGAGTTGAATAACAGAACGTGGACTGCTCAGAAAAGTGAAATTTGAGACCCTAAGATCCGTCTTTGTAGCTACTTCAACCCTCCATCTCCGTGTGCTGCAAAAAAGATCAGGGCGGCCCTGTTTCAACTCAGGAAAGCAATCTCTTCCAGGGACCCTGGTGTATTTACACCACTGTACAAGGCGTTCGTGAGACCACATCTGAAATAATGGGTTCAGCCTTGGAAGTCGCACTTTAAAAAAAATAAAGTGCCTGAAGATGGTCCAAAAGCTGGCCACCAGGATGGTTAGTGGCATGAAAGGTATGGACTATGCAACCGAATTGAAAAAGCTTGATCATTTCCTGGAACGTAAGAGACTTTGTGGGGACCTAATCGAGGCCTACAAAGTTGTACATGGTTTCACCGATGTCGTACCAAGGGCTTTGTTCTCGGCTAGAGAAACCTCATCTAAAGGGTCATTCATTGTCACTGGGCAAGCCACGTGCTCAAACGTCTATTGGGGCCGAGTTTATCACGAACAGGACCGTTAGCTCGTGAAATAAGCTACCTCAGTCTGTGGTCCAAGCTACTCCGGTCGACTCGCTGAAGAGAAAACGGTACCAGGAATAGGAACGTTAAGTTCATGACATGACATGATCTTTGTGTTATTGTAGGTATGTTTGATCGAAGTGTGGATGAAGTCTGGTGTCTGTTTAATTGCATACTTGCCAGTGTCAGTGAGTAATTGTCTTGCATTCTCGATTGGGTGTAAGCCCTTGCAAGTGGACACGTTTAAGGATGTACATGCACACGTGCATGTATGCGTACCTGTTTAAAACAGACTGCTAGTAGCCATGTGACGCCAAGGTAGAGTAAGCGGAAGTTGACAGTTCGTCTAACTATAGTTACAAAGAATGGTTCAGAACCAATTGGAAACACCTGTGTGTAAGGTTCACGATGGTATCAACGTAACTTCCATTGTAGTCTTAGATTTAATATGCCCTTGATGCTTCTACCACTCTGGGAATGTTCTAGCATTTACCCACTCATCCCATTTTCCGCAGGTGTGCTTTAGGGACCGATCCCACATACGGATAAACGATATGTGATCAGGTCTGTAATCCGATGCTGCTAACTTCTGCCAGTGTTCCAAATATGCTACCCCTAGAAAAAGATGACTGTGGCCAGGGTGTGGTGATGACAAAGTGATAGTCTTTGGTTCCCTCTGGAGTAACCACTACGTTTCTGCTATTGTGATCCAAGTCAGCGGTCGAAAGGACTGAAATAGTTTAGTCAGGAATCATTTGTACGTGACTCCTGCGAATCAAGATATCCAGGAGGAGCGAAATAGGTTGGCGTGTGCAAACACCATCACACCCCTGAAAACGATATAAAAAAGCAGCCGATACAAAACAGGATACGTTGCAAAGCACCATTAGTTAGCCTGCCGTTCCCTTCTTGATATATATATATATATATATATATATATATATATATATATATATATATACTTTTATTCCCTAGTGTTCACGTAATACATGTTTTTGGTCTATTTAAATATTCACAACTTTTGCGAGTAAGACTAAGTTGTTTAAGAATACATGCGACTGCTGTCTCTAGCCTATCAACGCTTAACTTCGCACCTAACAAGAACAAAATATTCGGGACCTCTGTCTACTCGCTGTCTACTAGTTACGGAACATAAAATTATACCAGGAGCTTCATGCGTGCGATCTTATACGAATGCAGATGTGCCATGCATATACACAAGCAGGTTTGCATAGGATGCATGCGCTAGTACGTATGGTTGGGTATTGATGAGTATGGATGCATACCTTCAGCTCGCAGGCTGAAGTGTTCTCACAGGTGTTCTCATGTGTACAGCGTCTTACGAGCAGTGGTAACAGTACTTGATGCACCTGCCCAACGATGTTCGTGTCCATGGTTCACTGGATGAATTCTCAGGCGTTCCCTTTTGAATCGTTCATACGTTTTTTGAAAGGCTGTGTACATACCCCACTAAACCCTGCCCAACAAATTTATCGGCGGGCTGCCGAAACCCTCCATACTCCCACTGTAGACATGGCTGAATCGGTTATTAGAAGATACTGGCGTTCCCGTTACAAGACGTTTGCCTGCAGGTGACGGTGTTGTGCACAACAACGTGTTCTTCTCAAGTGATGCACCTGACAACGCGGTTATTGTGAACAGAAGATTGACACTTACTGTGCATTGTGGTAACGTCATTAAATACCGTTCATTCGCCAAGGTTGGCAGCTTTTTACGCATCGCTTACCATCAATGCACTTGTACATTTTTGAAGTTAGCACGTTGTCTGATACGTTACATTCTTGCAATGTTGATGAAATTCAGTACAAGTGCATACACATTCCCATGTCACATTGTGCTGTCTTCATACCATTTTGCACACTTTTAATAAATGTTTATAAACCGGATTACTTCATCCTTTCTGTAATTCCTGTTGTGAGAAAACTGTATGACAAATACTCCATATCCCTCGTGCTTCTGACTACTACAACGTTTTTAGATGTTCGCTGTGGTCAAGTTTATCGCAGACAATTCGGTGCCGTAGTCAGCACGGCGTGGTTTGTCGGACGAGCACACTGTGCGGTGGCCAGGCAGTCGCAATTTGAGCGCCTATCACAAGTTATTGCTTGCGCACGAGCCCCTGCCACCGACTACACCTCAGTATGCAGTCGTTGATGTGGCGCGAACAGGTAGGCTTTTCACTTATTATTTCTCAAAAGTTCAGACAGTTACGTCGATGCTCGTGCTGTAGAGCGGGAGACTGTGCAACTGTCGTCCGATGCCGGCTCAGACTGCACTAGTCGGCTGTTGAACATCAATACACGATACACAGAGAAAAAGCGGTGAGTATGCTCGATTTCTAAACATTATCTGGTTGCACAGTCCTTCTGCGCTACACTTCCGACGACAGATTACGAAACCAACAGGTCCAGCAGAAGAAGAACGGTAGCCGTCAGGCCCCTTCCGTTTATCCAGATCCACCGCTACCGCCGTTACCCCAGCCAGCTGCTCTTCAGTAACGTCGCTGTTGAATGTGCAGATTACTTATGTTTAACGTTTTAGCTCACCCCAGCGTTCACCTATTGCTGGGCCATCCACAATCCGATCGCCAGTGTTCCATGAATTACCACCCCTGTTGTTACCGAAAGAGGCAGTCCATTCAGTAACTTGACGTGGCCGTTTGTATATTTCATCATTTTTAGCAGTTCGACGTTTTACACGTCTCATAGTGAAATCTCACCCCATTTTCCGTACGGATGCCCACGAACACCAGTTCGTCCGATTCCCCAGGCATCAGCAAGTAAGTATGCGTTCAGGCATTTACGTTTCCCCGGGGCTAGCATTGAGTCCATACAAGTCGACACCACAGCCATTTTAGGATCTGGTCAAAAGAATAGTTTCCACTTTGTCAACCATCAGCTCCCGGTTGCAGGCGTTGGAAACCCAAATGGCCCGCTGTTTGCCGCCCCCACCAGCTCCATACCGGCAGTCATGCCGGTACTGTTCAGGTCACCCGCGCGAACGCAAGAGGACCTGGATGACCGCGAGGCGGAGCTGGCCAACAGCCAGGTCTACGACGTTGTTGTAAGCGTAACAGTTCATTTGGTACTTACTTCTTGTAGATGAAATCGCTTTCTAGAATGGGCGGGACGGACGTTGCGGATACCGTGCATCGCATGCTGTCCTTTCTTATCCACAATGATCTTGCTGTTTCGATGAACTGGACGGGAGCATGTAACAAGCGGGCCGCCTGTGATTTACTGTCCATGGAGGCAGTCCAAGGTAGTTGTCTGAAAAATCTCGATCATCATGAAATCTATTACAGATGCCGTGGTTAGTCAACAGAGGTACGCCGATGTTTCCGCGAAGTACTTCCAGTACACATGCGCCGTCCGGTTCCGCAATGCGCGCGACAGATCGGGGGGAGGGCGCACGAAGCGTACGATGAAGCACCACAAGCCCGAAGATGTCGATATGGATGCCGATTAGCGACGTAAGTGTTCTCCCATTTGAACGGAATGCAGTCTAAGCAATACGTCTCAGAAATACAGCCTAAGATTACTTCACTAAGTAATCGTTTGTTCTGCAATGCTATCTGTGTTGTTGAATTTCGAAAACGCATTTGCTGGCTTCCATACATCCTATATTTCCTTCATATCCCTCTCTTTGCAGGTTTATCAAGTGCACATCAGAAGTGCTGCAGTGGCCCGAACGTCCATGTGAACGCCTCTTGAACATGCGTAAATTGAACTTTGCATATACTTATGGCGATTTATATTTGTGAAATGTTCAATAGAACTTTCCAATTTTTGCAGATGTTTTACGAAATACCCATGGGGCGGTGTCAGTAATCCTTAAGCAGGTAACAGTAATGGTCGGGAAACTGTGTTTAGAAAAATGGGAATTTGTGACGTGGTCTAAAAGCTCCGCTCGCGAACTTTTTCGCTTGCTCGCTGTTGCCCGCGCGAGGTCCGCGCTGGCCTCGTGTCGTTTTTTACTTAAGTTAGTCCCCGAGTCGGAGCTCGCCGAGGTAGATGCGAAAGAAACGCCTTGAGTTTTCGGGTCCCTGATTATGTTCCGGATGACCCAGAGTACTGGCTAGCGCAGCTTGAGCTGCAGTTCCAGTTAGCGCGCATTACTAGCCAGACTGCCAAGTTCACATACTTGGCTGCGCGACGCAAATGCCGATGTGAGTCTCCCGCTATGTCGTGGATTAGTGCATTTAGGGACCACCGCAGAATGACTCCTGGACGACTCACCGAAGCGACGGCGCATTCTACCTAACGCGAGCCGTGTCAGGTATAGTGCGACATAGACGTGGAAGAGGAACAAGCTACGAATCTGACACAGATCTCTCATACGAATTTTGCAAGCTACCGTGGACCCGCTACATCGCCTCCAGCGTTGGCTTCGAGCAGCTCAGAACATCCAGTTGAGACAGGTGGGGCAACAATCACAGGATTGATGACAAACTCATGCGCTACCTTTGGATGCAGAGATTGCCCGATTTTGCAGGCAATTATTTCTCCATTCATGTCCACAAGTTCTTTGGATGATTTGGCAAGATCGGCCGACTCAGTCATCGAGCACCTCCCCAGCAAAATGCATCAGATGGAGGCACATGCAGGAAGCATAACCGCCGAGTTTAGCAGCACAAGTAAAAGAACTTTGTCTTCGAAATGCAGGCT
>LOND01000028.1:346495-356516 GCA_014220965.1 Paragonimus kellicotti
GGCTTGATTTTGTACAGTCCCTCCACTTCAGCCATTGTTCGCACTTCCCCAGTGATTATGAAAACCAAGTCCGGCAGATCCCCACAACGGATGTCGACTTAGACGGGCCTGCTGACAGCGTACTGGTTACACACAAGCCGAAGAGAGCGCGAATCAACATAACCGGGAGCGACTATCCTGTTGATATAATTGAAGAAAGTGAGTTCATTCACATATGCGTACACAGTTTTCTTGCAGATATCATGTGATGAACAAGATGACTACGATCGCATGTGACACAGGGCATCAGTCATCCGGAAGGACACGCAGAACGCGCGAAAACCAATGGCTACATCGTGTGCTGAATGAAGGTGGAGTTAGTATGTACCACTTTCCACAGACTTCAAATACATAATTCACGTCGATATCCCCATGTGTTCGTTCTCAGTGACTTCAGACGTTCACCTGCGTTTCAGCATATAGCACTGTTTGGCATAACTAGTAAGGTAGGACAAATGGATGGAGCAGTTATAAGTGTCTAAGCATGGACTACTGCACGACGTAACTCGTAAGGTATGGCAAATGGATGGAGCATTTATAAGTGTCTAAGCATGGACTACTGCTTGACTTAACTCGTGAGGTAGGACAAACGGATGGAGCAGTTATAAGTGTCTAAGCATGGACTACTGCTTGACTTAACTCGTGAAGTAGGACAAACGGATGGAGCAGTTATAAGTGTCTAAGCATGGACTACTGCTTGACGTAACTCGTAAGGTATGGCAAACGGATGGAGCAGTTATAAGTGTCTAAGCATGGACTACTGCTTGACTAACTCGTGAAGTAGGACAAATGGATGGAGCAGTTATGTATGTAAGCGTGGAGTGCTGTTTGCTTTCACTCGTCCAGCAGGTGACCTCGTCGGCATTACAGAGTACGTCATGATTCCATGGAAAATGTGCAATAGTGGTAGAAACCGACAGCTATGCATGCTGAATATAACTAAGAAAATACCACTGACTTGTCCAGTTCTTGCGCATAATCCTACGTTGCAATATGTTTTATGACGTATCTTACGTTCGCAGCTTTATAAAAAGCGTAGTCCTCATGATCCAACAACGGTTCAATCGTCGGAAGTATTATCACCTTTTCCTGCCTAATTACATTCAGATTTAAATAAAAGCATGTGTCTCCACGTCTATGACATCGCTTTTCATTATATTCCGCCATTAATTTTCCCAAATAACGGAAAATGCACATTTTTGTTATTTTTCCATTAATCCCTATGTCATTAAACTACCGCACACTCCTTGCTTACGTCTTCGGAAGATTAAAACAAAAGAATGTTCAAGCAACAGAATTCTACGATTTCAGAAACTGCAACACGTATCAAAATTTTAACAACTTCGGCAACTTCAAAAAGATTTTTACCACAAAGATTACAGAGATATTTTTGGTCTACCGATTACAAGCAGCACATCTGTACTACTATAGGCTACATTCACTAGGATAACAATGTTTTAGCTGTCACCGTTGGGAACGCCGCCCAACCAGTCTGACGCTTGTTTGAATTCTGAAGGTCGACTGGAAGTTTCCGTCGACATTCGTCCTTTCCACGAGTTGATTACCCGGTTAGTGAAAAGTTAAATCGAACAGCCAACCGTGATCTTGTTTTTTATTGTGAACCTATGACCTCTTAAATCTCTGTCCTGACGTATCACGAACAAACACGCCAGGGGGCTTGTGCCGGTGTAGTGGGTAAGCTTGTACACTTCAATAAGGTCTCTTACCCGCCGGCGTTCGAGCGAGAATAAGTTCAACGAGCTCAGTCGGTCTTGGTAGCTTAGACCCTTCATACCCCATACCATACATGTGGCTACTAAGCATTTTCATCGAACATTGAAGAATTCCGAAACTATCTTTTCAGAAGCGTGCGTCCCGAATGTCTCTTCATAAGTTCAAATTTTCTTTTCTTACAATTTCTGTTTCGTTATATTATTCACGAAACTGGTGTATTGTACAATTATTAATTATGTGTATGGTGTGCATTTATGCATGTAGCGTTACAATGTGTACATTGATCACGCTCATCTGAGCGTGTTTCCCACAGATGCGTTGAGAAATATACCATTATTATCATTATCTTTATTAGAATGCTAATGACCGCGCAAACGCAAGGTTTCTTCCTGTAGAAATCTTTTGCGCAGGCATAACAATCTTCTTGACGCCAATGCATAATTATTGCTCCCGAAGCATCGTCTCATTCCGCCATGGAAGAGGAACCTTCATAGTGTTCGTTGACTAGGTTCGCTGAATTAAGCCCGATTGGCAGGGCTGCGAGGTCTTCAGTTTGAACAAACGGTTCGGATGTCATGGTATCGCTGAACTCATTATTGTACAACGTGGTGACCATATCTGTCAGACTAGTTCCATCATGACAGATGCAATTCATCGAGACAATCTCTCGCGGCTTCCTTGCAGCGAGCCGCTATAAACAAAACAAGTAATGAGTTGACTGCGTAGGGTTGAGCGTAATTTTTAAGTTTCTGGTTTATGACCCCGCGAGCTTCGAGCATGTCACAGCCGACAAGAATGGTCACTGCAGCATTATTCCGATCGGCTGGAATGTCCTTCAGGTGTGACCATCTTTGGGCTTCCTCTTTTATCGACGGCACAGGCCGTATGGGTAGATCAGTCACTGAATAAGCATTGTTTATGCCAACCATCTCTTGCCCATCCAGGGAAACAATCCTCAGGCGGACATTCTTGCAACGGGTGGTGGTTAACCCATTCACAGTTGTGAGCTGACAGACAGGACTGAGCGTCTGATACACTGGAACGTCCCAGTCGGTCCTCTTTCGCTTAAGCGACATCTAAACCAGGGTCTAAGAATGTAAAAATTGACACTGAACCACATGTTGGGCCAAGTTTCACAACTATTATGCCGTCCCCGATGTCTTTCAACTGTGATAGCCATACTACAGGTAACCTGATGTCCATTATCTTCTTCAACCAAGAGCTCTGTGCGCGTGCGGTGCAATAGACTATGGTGACGCCCACTGCAGCCGTCCACGCCACAACGCGACTTAACCCTGCAGTCTGAGGCTCGGTGGTACAACTTGAGACAAACAAAGCAACATCCAAGTTGTCGCAATCTGTCCCATCTCACGGGCACCTCCATGGCAAGAAAGGAATCACGCGGCTCGATGGCGTGCTCGTGAGAACACAAGGTACAGCTGCCACGAGGGTCTTTTTTCAGATATTGGCCTAATAAAATGCTGAATGACTCACAGGGACCTCTCTTCCTATCTCGACGGCTGCCTCCAGACGAATGGGCTCTCTTTGAGTGAATCTGGTCCCTTCAGTTAACTACCTGACCATATCAACTGCGCGCAATCCTCGCGCAACGCGAGACAAACTCGGTCAGTTCATTGAAAGGACGGTTCTCGTGCCATACCAAAAATGCCATCTGCAGCCCCCGCTCATGTTGTAGATGTGGAGATAAGGCTGTCACAGTGTGCTCTAGTAAATCACCGAGCTTAAGTCGGCCAGATAGTTCATTTGACCCAGTGCAATAGAGCAGTTCTGCATTCGTATGGACAATTGCGATAGGGCTTCGACGCTGTTGCCCACACATTCGCCATGGGCAGTAGACCATTTATCGCAGGTCTAGTGGCACAATATGACTGCCTGTTAAGTTCTTCATACAACTGAAGTGCTCTGTGATAGCCGTCAGTGGGTCCTAGCACGACGCATCCATCTATTGACTCCCTAGCTCGGTCTTCAAAATAATGCATCGTTCAAAGGAGCCTATGAACATCGTCTCACACATTGCAATAAATGAGACTCTCCAAGTGTCGCGCAAGTTTCCAATACATCATGAGTTTGACACTGAAAGATAAGCCAAATTCCATTTTTGGCAGTGCCAAGCCTGCAGACAGTGGAGATCGTGTGGAGTCTACTTCGATGTGTGACATAGTCGGTACTGCTTCCTCGGTGCGGACTGTTATCAGATTCAACGCGCCACACACCATTCAAGAAACTTAGGAATGTAGGCGTCTCGCTCAATTTTACCATCATTTTTATCTGCTTCTAAATGCTCCTTAGTGATATCCTCATCCTGGTCAACTAACATAGCGTTTAACCTAGCATCTGCTACTTCGGACTCAGCTAGCAATAAAACCGTATGGAGTTTAAGTTCTTCCTCAAGCTGCCTTTCTTTCAGTTCAGCCCGTAACAACGCGGATCTAGCCTGAACACTCCTACGACTGTTACAACTAACACGGGAACCAGAACATGAGACAGAATCGATGAAGCGTATAAATTGCTCGAATGAAGTCAATTGAATATCCAGAATAGGTTGTTTTTGAGACTGTCAGGCATTCTCGAGGGTTGGCCTGACTGAAGATTAACGTTGAGTACTGTACGATCTTCCATGAAGACGTTGAGCAACGCGTAGTGATAAACCAACGATCCCAAATGATGAAAACCAGATTGGATCAAAATACCATGGCACCATTGAATAATCAAGGTTCATAATTAAACAACTTCAACAGTTTCGATCAGTAGATCGTTTCTGAAAAATTACTTACAGTTGGCGCCAAACGGACTCAAACTGAACTATGATAATATAATATGGCATCTTACACCCAACGGAGTTTTTCCGAACAGTCGGCAGGTTAAAGAACAATGGGGACATGACGATCCCAAAGAAATGATGCTCGCACCACTCGAGCAAAGTACAACAACCGTCATCTGGCCATTCGCACAACTGTCAAATTGACACGTTAAAACAAAGACACTTAAGTCGCGATTCAGTGAACGGCCAGAAACAGAAATGGTAGAATATACAGGGGTTAACATTGGGGAGGATAGGGTTAGTTCGGATTTTCATATGACTGAACTTCGAAAGTTTATATAACATTGGGTCCATTTCTAAGGACGGCGGGACGTTCAACTTGGAGTACTCCTTCTCAGGCAGGTATAAGAAACAAAAGTCGCACAGTGGCACATGACAGAACCAGTGATATAACGTCAGTGTAACCAAACCTATATACGATTTGACGGAACGACCGTTCCGAAAAGCGTGGTAAACTAGTGATACTAAATGAACTCACTAGGAGCGGTGAATTGTAACAACGCGCTCAAAAGTTATTCAGTGCTCACCAATTGTTGGAACCAGCCTAACGTAATACCACCCAGTCAAAGCTCTGTATCGAAGTCCGATCGACAATGAATAACAGAGGCTCAGCTCATTGAACTCCGCGTACTGGTATCGACACTAGATAAAAGAGCGAACAGAGAAACATGTCATGCTAGCGAGGCGCGGAGCAAGTTGTGATTTCCTCCCCGAAAAAGATATTACAACCCGGGCAGCTTGACTGGAACAAACGTAGCTAAAAAACGAAAATCGTCAAAATCGTACGACGGGAAGCGATTATTAAAAATGTTATTTTATATAGCTACCGCACAGTCATCCACGAATCGTCACTGTAGCGGACTGCTTTGTGACGCTGATTTCATACATACCGCCGCGTTAACGCGGAACGGGAACAACACGAACGCAATCTGCTCAACAATGTTTGGAAGCCTGATGAAAGTACCAACTGTCGACTTCTCAAGTTCACAAACATTCAAAATCCTTTCGCAGAACGGTTTCCTCAGTTAGCGCTATTAAATGACGTCAGTTGCAATCCGTGAACCAACCTCACACAAGTGCACTGAAACCTCAATTCATATCACGTGCTGTCTCCCCTGACCTCAGACCCTACTCAGTTAACCACTATTAACCGTTTTGTGCTATGAAATATAAATTCCAGCTTGAACAGTACACGGGAACCAGACGGGATCCATACTCGGAACCCCAACGAAGCGGCCCTTGGTTTGGCGATGTTTCTCCATGGTCTGTTTAAACAGACACTCCCGACCAGCACCCTTCCGGGGCATGGAAAGAGGCCATTGTCACACTTATATTCAAGGCAGGCGATCGTCACTCCCCTGTTAGTTACCGGCCGATCAGCCTTACCAGCATCCCGTGCAAGGTGATGGAACGTTTGTTAAAACGCGCCACTAACCTTTTCTCCTCTACCCAGCATGGCTTTCTTCCCGACCGGTCATGCATAACCAATATGCTAATCTTTATGGATAGCCTGACAGACGCCAAAGACAATGGCCATATCTCGGATGCTATCTTCTTCGACTTTGCCAAAGCCTTTGACCGTGTCCCACATGGTTCTCCTGTACATAAACTAGAGGCTAATGGCATCTGAGGGGAGGTGCTTCGCTGGATTGCATCATTCCTTGTTGCAGACCAGGAACTTTCAGAGTAAAAACCGGATCGGACCTTTCTTCTTCTTCTCCGATCTCCGCTGGAGTTCCTCAAGGATCCGTACTCGGTCCGTTAATGTTTTTAATATACATCGACGATCCGTTCCTGATCTTATTCTAGCTAACGCACCTCCTTTATGCTGAAGATTCAAAACTCTGGAATGCTTGTGATCCCAGTGCATTACAGATTGACCTTGACCGTATTAAGGGCTGGTCAGATGACTGGAGTCTCCCTCTAAACGACAGCAAGTGTGCGCATATGTCGCTCGGAGGAGACTCCGGGAACCTATTCGTGATACGTGGTGCACAAAGTGTAATAGATATCGCGAAAGTAGACCTCAAAAACGACCGAGGGATTCGGCTGTCGACCGGTTTATCTTTTACTTATCATCATCAGATATCCGTTAAAAAGGGATTTAGGACTTTTGGGATGATAAAAAGAGCCTTTCCCCGTATAGACACGCGTGCCTTTCAGTCGCTCTACGGGGTCTACGTATGACCACTGCTGGAATATGCAAATCAAGTAGTATAAACCGGCTGGAAAAGGACATACTCACCATCGAACGTGTCCAGCGAGTAGCCACTAAAATGGTCACTGGCTTGCGGCATTTCTCCTACGAGTCTCGTCTTGAAATTCTTGATCTTTACCCACTTGAGTTTCGAAGACTCCGCGGTGACTTAATCCTTACGCACATTTTCTTTAGCACAGGACTCGTGCAGCAATTCTTTATCCCAGTAGTGGATAACAGTCGGAGGGTTCACGGCAAAAAGCTCCATAAGCTTCGATCCCGAACCGTCCTCAGGCAACAGTTCTTCACTTACAGGGTTATCAACCACTGGAACGACCTTCCATTAGAGGTTGTTAGCTGCTCTTCTAGGGACCGTTTCAAGTGTTATTAGATTCTCATTTACTTAAAAAGTTGTTGGATCAGTATTTTGTTCTTCTATATCAGATTACTACTTCACTGTGTTCTCGGTATTCTCTGAAACCCCAAAGAGCTGTGCTACACCCAGTTTTCAATGACTGCCTTTCAGGTCAACAGAAAACCGCTGATATCGAAACGGACAAACTGACTGGATCCGGGTGAATTGGGTCCCCCAACCTCGAACCCGTGAACAAATCGCTGAAACCGTGAATTTCGCACCTTCTCACAGTTCCAGGAGTGCCTCAGAGGTACATGGAGGAGGTGGGCGTTATTTACGTTCGTGGGACGAGCCGTAGGTCGAAAACGATTCTGAAGTACGATAAGGTAAGGTTGCATGGTTCCTGAAAACCCTGCAGATTTATTATCGTTGTACGAAGTACAAAAGGCGTAGGAGTGTATGCAGAGGAGTGCGACGTGTCTAGTGGGTTAACTGTTAGTTTTAACAAATCAGTTCTCGCGATACATGTTGCAGATCACGCTTTCATGTGGTCCGACGTAATGACTGTCTGGTTGTGTGCTCTTTCGAGCTAGAGCACAACCACCCTCTCAATCGTCTGTTATATGAGTCCCATCCTACAAATCGAATTCTTAATTTTGTCAGTTCCCTCCACTTCAGCCATTGTTCGCACTTCCCCAGTGATTATGAAAACCAAGTCCCGCACATCCACCCACAACGGATGTCGACTTAGACGGGCCCGCTGACAGCGTACTGGTTACACACAAGCCGAAGAGAGCGCGATCAAACATAACCGGGAGCGACTATCCTGTTGATATAATTGAAGAAAGTGAGTTCATTCACATATGCGTACACAGTTTTCTTGCAGATATCATGTGATGAACAAGATGACTACGATCGCATGTGACACAGGGCATCAGTCATCCGGAAGGACACGCAGAACGCGCAAAAACCAATGGCTACATCGTGTGCTGAATGAAGGTGGAGTTAGTATGTACCACTTTCCACAGACTTCAAATACATAATTCACGTCGATATCCCCATGTGTTCGTTCTCAGTGACTTCAGACGTTCACCTGCGTTTCAGCATATAGCACTGTTTGGCATAACTAGTAAGGTAGGACAAATGGTTGGAGCAGCTTACAAATATCTGAACATGGACTACTGCATAACTTAACTCGTAAGATATGGCAAATGGATGGAGCAGTTATGAAGTGTCTAAGCATGGACTACTGCTTGACTTAACTCGTGGGGTAGGACAAACGGATGGAGCAGTTATAAGTGTCTAAGCATGGACTACTGCTTGTTAACTCGTGAAGTAGGACAAACGGATGGAGCAGTTATAAGTGTCTAAGCATGGACTACTGCTTGACGTAACTCGTAAGGTATGGCAAACGGATGGAGCAGTTATAAGTGTCTAAGCATGGACTACTGCTTGACTAACTCGTGAAGTAGGACAAATGGATGGAGCAGTTATGTATGTAAGCGTGGAGTGCTGTTTGCTTTCACTCGTCCAGCAGGTGACCTCGTCGGCATTACAGAGTACGTCATGATTCCATGGAAAATGTGCAATAGTGGTAGAAACCGACAGCTATGCATGCTGAATATAACTAAGAAAATACCACTGACTTGTCCAGTTCTTGCGCATAATCCTACGTTGCAATATGTTTATGACGTATCTTACGTTCGCAGCTTTAGAAAAGGCGTAGTCCTCATGATCCAACAACGGTTCAATCGTCGGAAGTATTATCACCTTTTCCTGCCTAATTACATTCAGATTTAAATAAAAGCATGTGTCTCCACGTCTATGACATCGCTTTTCATTATATTCCGCCATTAATTTTCCCAAATAACGGAAAATGCACATTTTTGTTATTTTTCCATTAATCCCTATGTCATTAAACTACCGCACACTCCTTGCTTACGTCTTCGGAAGATTAAAACAAAAGAATGTTCAAGCAACAGAATTCTACGATTTCAGAAACTGCAACACGTATCAAAATTTTAACAACTTCGGCAACTTCAAAAAGATTTTTACCACAAAGATTACAGAGATATTTTTGGTCTACCGATTACAAGCACACATCTGTACTACTATAGGCTACATTCACTAGGATAACAATGTTTTAGCTGTCACCGTTGGGAACGCCGCCCAACCAGTCTGACGCTTGTTTGAATTCTGAAGGTCGACTGGAGTTTCCGTCGACATTCGTCCTCTCTGGCGGTTGCCGTGCGGTTGTGCTTGAGGTTCTCTCACGTCCAACTCCCTAGCGCCTTTAACTGTTGCGTTGAATTTGTTTGCAGATTCGTCCGTCTTCTCACTACGACTTCCGTTTCGTGGTAACATAAGTCTGGGAAAACCTTGAGCATCGTGGTAAAACTCTGTTTAGTTTATAGTGTCCACTATACATAGTTATTTCATTGTATTCATTTTTGTACGTTTTGTACATACCGTTTTGTTAACCTCATCTGTACACTTGTTTGAAACCATCAACTCACTTTTGAATTTAATCGTCAACACGAATAAACGGGAGTTACTTCACACCGTCTCGGTCCGCTTCATTAGTGCGGATTTTTGGGCTAGTAAAGTAATTGCCCGGTAAAGTATTTTAACTCGGCGTATCGGCTTATCCGTCGCCACTCATCGTTGATCATCCCAAGTTGCGTGTGAAGTATATAATAATGGTATATTTCTCAACGCATCTGTGAGAAACACGCTCAGATGAGCGTGATCAATGTACACATTTTATCGCTACATGCATAAATGCACTCCATACACATAATAATTGTACAATACACCAGTTTCGTGAATAATATAACGAAACGAGACATAGCAA
>LOND01000028.1:356616-368336 GCA_014220965.1 Paragonimus kellicotti
GTGTACTTAGAACAAAAATCAAAAAAGATCATGGCTCACACATTATATGTATGCCCATTCGCGAATAACCTATTCACCCTGGTAAACCATCAGGCTATAGTTGTTGGTATCCGATATTGACGGTTTATTGACTAGCATACAAAAACTCTCCAAAGAAAACTGCGAAAAAGATACTGCCCACGTTTGCCTTACATAAGTCCGCGAAAACCTCAACTCACGTCACATGCAGCCCTCCCTGCCTCAAAACCCACTCGTTAACCACTATTAGAGAGAAATCCAAGTTTATGGAAAAGCATCTGGGACACACGCGTCAAAATGATAGTTTCAAAATTTTCCCATGTTCAATGAAAATGCTGAGTAGTTACATCAATTTTTGCTTCACAAGGTTAACACTGACCTAATGGTCAAGGTCATGCCAGAAATCGGTTATCTGAGGATGGAGAAAATGGCCGGTCGAAGAATTCCGCCATTATTTGATGTAGATGGTTCCGGAAAATGTGCAGAAAATTTTGTCGCGATGAGGAAAGATAGGAAAGCCTCTACTTTTGCGGAGAAATGGGCGGTCCTCTGAACTGGACTTCGTTATGTCCTCAAAATCGACGGAATTTCGCAGACCTCGCGAATTGTCCAACCAATACGGGAGTTTGAGTGGAATGTTTTCTCGCGTCAGATGTAGTTGTGGAATCAGGAATGAAAAGCGAAATTACGTGATAAACGGAAAACGTAAAATGGTCATGTGAAGTATGACGAATAATGGAATATGTGATTTTCTGGCCAAACCTTTTATATAAAATTCATAATTCCGTGTTAGCTAACAAAATCGTTTTCGTATAACGCGGAAGGAGATTGATTAGCAGCCCTTTCTAGTATATGATTACAGCCGAATTCTGATGTCGATTTGGTATACACGTCCGAGATATAGAATGGAAAGAATGTTTAAAATGATAGAACGATTGCCAGGTCGCATACAGAACCTGCAATCTGGTGCTGACTTTCTTCCTTGTGATGGTCTGTTCGATTCATCGGATAATGAATCATCAATGAGTTGTTCCAATTCTACTGACGAATCCTCCGTTTTACTTGTTTGTATACAATTTGTGCTTATCCGTTGCCGTTAAGACTGTTTCGGTGGAACCACATTCGCTGCGTATAATCGGTAGACCGTAAATACCTACGTCATCTTTGAGGTTTAAATGTTTTCTGAGTTAGAGATTGTAATTTTGTGGCGTCTTTCAAGTCTCGAAATCTTACAATTCCGTTGCTTCCGTTAATCTTCGGAAGACGTGAGCAAGGAATTTGTGGTGGTTCAGTGGCAATGGCAAAAAAAACCGAAAGATGCAGTTCATCTTATTTTGGAGATTGAGTGGTGGAGCATAACGAAAATCGATAGCATTGACGTAAAAACAAGCTCTTTTGAAAGTTGAATGCAATTAAACAAGAATACTTGATTACACTTCCGATGATTGGAACCGTTTTCGGATCAAGAGAACTATGCATTTTATAAAGCTGCAAACGTAAGATACGCCAGTAAACATATTGCAACGTAGGATTATGCGCAAAAACTGGGCAATCAGTGGTATTTTCTTAGTTATATTCGGCATGCACGGCCATTCGTTGCCACCGCGGTTGTAAACTTTTCCATGGAATCATGACGTACGCTGGAATGCGGACGACTATACCTGCTGAACAAACGTCTTCGTGGAACACTTCCCAAAATTTCTGTGCAATTTTCCTTGCTTAAAAGTGAAGTCAAACAATATCCCATGCGGAAACACCTATTACTGCTCCATCCATTTGTCCTAGCTTAAAGGTGGGGGCAAGCAGTACCCCATGCGGAAACACTTATGACGGCTCCATCCATTCGCCGCGGCTTAGGAGAAAAGATGAACAGTACTGCGTGCGTAGGAACATAACTGCTCCATCCATTTGTCCTACCTTACCAGTTAAGCCAAACAGTGTTCTAAATTGAAACACATAGATCGGCGAGTGAAGCCATTGAGAACAGAAGCGTGGGTATATCGACGTGACTTTTCAATTCAAGTCCTGGGAAAATTGTACAGACTACTACCGCCTTCTTTCAGCACAGAATGTAGCGGTTGGTTTTCACGCGTTCGGGGTTTCTTCTGGATAATTGAAGTCGTGTATCGGATAAAATCCTCATCATCTCTTTCAATACACTTGCTATCTGCGAGAAGGCTGTGTGCGCATGTCAAGGTACTCACTTTCTTCAATTATACCAAGAGGATAATCGCTCCATGTTATGCTGATCGCGCTTTTTTCTGGCTGGTGTGCAAGCAGTACACTGTCAGCAGGGCCGGTCTAAGTCGACTTCCACTGTGGATGGCATGCCGGACTTTTGTTCTTAATCTCTGGGAGAGTGCGAACATTGGCTGAAATAGAGGGAACTGACAACGATAATAAATCTGCGCGGTATTCAAGGAAACATGTCACATCATCTCATCGTACTTCAGAATCGTTTTCGACCTACGGCTCGTCCCACGAACGTAAATAACGCCCATCCTCCTCCATGTACCTCTGAAGGCACTCCTGGAACTGTGAGAAGGTGCGAAATTCACGGTTCTCAAACATCGCCTTGAAAGCCGTAATTTACTTCACCTTTGAAAAGTAAAAAAGTAAAATAGAACACAAAATTAGTGAATATTTCAGCATGCATGTAGTAATATTACCACACGCAATCGACCACCACAATAACAGCCACACCGAACTTCGAAGTAGACAATAAAATCGTTTCCATTCAAGGGCCAGCTAAAACAAAACAGATACGAGTTCGTGACGCAGATTCAGACAATTCCAATTTCGGCATCTGGTACGAAACTAATTAAGCGGATTTCTCGATAGAATAACTATTTTACTCACGAACACTAAAAATCACGGTCTGCGACTAGCATTCTGGACCAGGTTTCTGGTCATTTTGTCATTTGATTGATTGGGCCATTAAAAATTTGATGAGCCCGCCAATTATTCCGAACAGTGTTTCATCCAGTTATTCGGTATCAGCAACGCATGACGATATCACGGATATTGACGTGAAAACAGAGCACAGCGTCGTCTTAAAGTTGCCCGAATACAGCGCCCGAAACCCTCGACTGTGGTTCCATCCAGATTGAGGCCGTCTTTACCACCAGACGGATAACGTCAGAGAAAATAAAATTTCCATACGTGGTGCAGTCACTTCCTTTTGACGTCGCAGCGGAGGTGGAAGACCTGCTTAAATCAGTCCCATCCGATTTCCCTATACTCTTTTAAAGGACGCCATGATAAACGGACTGGGAAGTCAGAGGCTAAACTGTTTCAGAACTTGTTTAATCCAGTTGAGTTAGGCGATCGGTCCTCATTTCCAACGTCACGTTAAACGGAATCCTTTTAAGTTTGCGGAAGCTTGATGGTGCCATCCTAAAGCAGCTGTTGGCGGACAAACTGCCATCTGCAGTTCAGCTTATTTCGGCAGACATAAATGAACAGAGCTCAATCGATAAAATAATAATATATATTTCTCAACGCATTCGTGAGAGACACGCTCGGATGTGCGCGATCATGACAGATAATTACAGGCGTTACAAATCAACAAATGTTTACATTATAAGACAAACATGAAGTCTGCTGACAAAAAAGCATAATCAGAGAGAAATGGGTTGCGGTTTACAAAAGTTTGATGCACGCACCAGGAAAGAAATAGTTCGCTTGTTCCACAGATTCAGTTCAAAAGATGAGATGTTACACTAATTTTTCTTATACAAGGTTATGTAGGGGACGATGTTTCAAATATTTCAAGGTCATGCCGGGAAATACGTGCAAATGCATCTTCGAGGGATTTCCGCCGTTATTTGACATAATTGGCTACGGAAAAACGTTGAAATAATTCGGCTTGAGCGAGGGAGTACGGGGATTTCCAAAATCCGGCAAAGAATTGGACAAACTTTAGCGCAGGACTTCTTCGATTGCTGGAAAACGCCGATAAGTTGACAACCCTTGCGCAACTGTCCGGTCCAGTACGGGGTTTCTAACGGTCCATTTCATCGCGTGAGAATTTTCTCGCATAACGGAGGTTTCCAAGAGTTAAAAAAGAGAACACAATCTCACGTGTTGAACGCGGATATGTGGAGTGATCACACGTAATGTGATAAATAACGTATACGTGATACTTGGTTGACGAAACCTTACGCGATATAATTGTTTTCTTTTTCTTTCATTAGAATATGTAATATCGCCTGAGGCCAATGTTTATTTGTATTCCGCGATTAATAAGTAGTTAGCAGCACTTTGGACTCGCATTACCCGTTGAATAATAAAAAGTCATAACGAAGTTTCGGACATTAAGTGTTGTCTTATGGGCCAATGTTTGAGCCAGTCTATATTTCATGGCAGCGAAACGGTTTCATAGTGGGTTTAACAAGTAGGTCTTCAGAGGAGGGGAAGGACAACAGCGGCGATATATGAATTGAGGTTTTAGTGCACTTATATGAGGTAAACGTGGGCAGCATTTCATGTTTCAGTTTTCTTCGGAGAGTTTTTCTATGTTTGTCAAGTAAACCGTCAATATTGGATGCCAACAACTATAGCCTGATGGTTTATCGAGGTGAACAGTTATTGCGAGTGGAAAAGACATAATTTGGGCATGATCCTTGTTCTCGTCTTTCTGTTTTTGTTCTAGGTACGTAAGTAGGGAACGGGTATGTATGCTACATGTAGCTTATAGCTAATGTTCTCCGGACCACATTCAAAAAGGACATCAGAAGATGCACAAAGTTTGAAGATAGACATCTAATACTTGACAAGTCAGATAGCTGTCCGGCAACTCCTTTATTAGACGGCACAAATGTTTGTTATTAACCTCTGACGGTGATTCGGAAGAGCCTATTCCTAATATAGGAGATTATTTCAATAATAGAAAGTTGACGCGTATTCTTTTTCCTGCCAACAGTGGTCGGCAAAGTGGAGACTCTTGTTCTTTTAAGACATATGGCAAAGGTGGTGTTGAAGCATGAACAGACGAGCGCTGTAAGTGGATGGCCTCGCGAGGTATCGCTATATATAGAAGTTGAGATTACTTCAAGTCTCTTCGTAGCCGAAAGTTTGATCAGTTTAACCACGTATTTGACAAGCGTTCACATATGGGTGAGTGGACGGATGAATATTCTAATCATGACGGCGCGTGTCATATCGTCGTTGGAGATTTTCTAAAACGCTAGCAGACCAAGTCTTACCGTGGGTGACGGTAAATGAAGGTTGCGCAAATACCTGGAGTTGAGGTTCGAGCGCACATTTTTTGTAAAGCGCCACGTTATTCATCATCGGGAAACATAGTACCACATACATGTCTTTTGACACACAGCCTATTATCGCCCTTGTCATTTTTGGCTACCTGTGAAACTAATTATGTTCCGAAAAATTGAAGGAGAATTGAGTACACATATTCTCTAGATTCCGAACGGCTTGATTGGCCCCAAGGTATCAATAATGACGAATCATCTAAGTGAAAGGACAGACACATTGCGGTTTTGACCACATATTTGGTAACTGTTCGAATTTTGTTCGAACTAAGAGACGTCAATGAGCAATGTTCTGAACACACCGACTCTAGTCGATGCACCTGTCCTGATACGTATTATTTTGTAGATACTAGGATGACGACGAAGTTAGGTAAGTCTTCGGAGAATATGTAAGACGATTTTGACATCGTCAGCAAACCAGAAGAAAGGGTCTATTCAGTGCTTTAATAACATCGCACTAACATCAGAATTTAATATACAATGGTGGAAGACACATGATGGTCCTTAGGAACCACCTCTTTATATCACCATCACTAGCATCACCGCGTTCAGTGTGCTTGAGCAAATGTGCTCTCCACTCTATCCTGGAGAGTTTGGGTTCGGTCCTTCAGTATTGTCGAAGTTTGGGGGATAGGGTTTTGTTCAGTCGACATCCGGTGCACACTGACATCAACTTCCTGCTCTGTGATAGGCTACTCATTATCATGCATATATTCAGATTCCTGTCTCACAACCTATTGATCATATTGCGAACTACTCACTAATGCAAAATACTTCCTCGACGCTTAAGTGCTCAATTGTGGAGAGCCCACAAGGTATCAGTGGCTTCAATGCGATTGTCCCGGTGGACATGGATAGCATCCTCGCGCCATTAACACCACACACATGTGCATGTAGACATAAATGCGGAGACAGTTCTTGCTTCGTCCAGCCCATGTTGAGGGTTGATGCGGAACGGAAGGCACTGGCAGTCATTGTGTGTTGTAAACATGAACAATGTATTCGTAACCTAGATCTACTAGAAGAGTTGGGCCGGCTTGAATGGTTTACTGGGCGGATCGTGCCGGAGCTTTGGTAGCATCGAAGCCATTTTAGCTAATGTCCTCTTTAACGGTAGACCGTATTCCAAGGAGAATGATTGATAGACGCCCGCTCCATTTCGTCGCGTCCAACTGAGCGGTTATGAAGGCATTTAGTTGCCGGTGAAAACGCTCGACTAAACCATTAGCGGAGGCATGGTATGCTGTCGTTTTAATGTGCGAACAGCCCGAAAGCTCCGTGAAGTTGCGATAAAGAGAGGACCGGAACTGGTTGCCTCTGTTCACAATGATTGTAGATGGCGCACCAAAATTGGCGATCCGATTTTCCAAGGAAGGTTTAGAAACTGTCTTTGCTTGAATCATATCTTTAATGTGTCAAACTAAAGTTCAAACGGGTAATACTGTCGATTGTTCGAATCCAAGAGTATATATGTAATCAGATCGTTGGAGGGTGGTAGTGGGTCAACGATGCCAAGGTGTAAATGAGAAAAACGGCCATTCGGCTGAGAGACTGTGCCCGGTGTGGTTACCGTATGCCATTGCACTTACACGCCCTTGGCTAGCTTGATTACCTCTGCTTCGGGATAGCGGCAAACATCTTTGTGCCATTAAGGGTTAATCCATTGAAATTCAAACTTCACTGTGCCGCTTTCGAGGGAGATAAAAGCGTGTTGAAATTGATTAAAAACAGTGAATCAGTAAAAAAAAGTTGGACGAAAGGTCTTGGTGCACCCGTAGAATTATCGCTTATAATGTCAACAGCTTGCGTCGGCAGATGGTCGGTGGACAATTTCAAGAATTGCAATGGAAGCGTGACAACGAAGGTGACACGGATTGGATCAAGTTGACGCGGGTCAGTGATAGGCATCAGCAAACGGAATATTTGTGCGTCAAAGCCGTCAAGTGTCAGATGTCTCGCATGGTGAATATGTGAGCATGACCAATTCCAAATGTTTGATTTTACGTGGAGAGTACCGATCAGGTTTGAAGTCAGAACGCAACCATCAAGGACTTGTGATCGGTTTGCACAATAAAGTGTCGACCTTCCAGAAGGTGGCGAAAGTTACGGACCGTCAAATAAGTAGTCAGCATTTCATGTCCAAAGATACTGTACTTTATCTGCGCTGGTTGTAGCTCTTAAGGGAAGAGGGTCAAGGGTTGTCTAGTTCACGAACTCTACGGAATTATTCTAATTTACGTGCACCAAATGGCAGCATTCCGATGCATCCGGAGGTAAGAGAGGAGCACGGGATATTGAGATCGCAACTGATGAGTATAGGTCCTTATAGACGTTGGGCATTGGCTTTGCCGCGAGAAGCTGCTCTGGCCCACGTCTGGGAAGTTCAATTGACGCAGTTTGAAGTCGATATACGATTTGTCCAAAAGTGTTCTTGAAATTGTCCGCGTAATGAGGAGTGATACGTCAATAATAGTTGAATGTGCCGAGAAATCGCCGGAGTTGGGTCACCATAGTGGGAGACAAAAAAGTCGAGATAAACTCGACTTTATGTTTATATGTGAAATGCCTGTTTGGTCGACGCGATGCCCGAGGAAATCCAATGAGTTTATTTCGAAGGCACACTTATCGATGTTGAGTTTAATATCGTATCGCGCGAAACGGTCGAAAACGGCACAGAGGGGGGACAACTGTCGCACGTTTGAGCAGTTAGCGACCAGGACATCATCGATGCATACGTATGCAAAAGAGAGTCCACTCAGTACTTCGTCCATGAATCGTTCAAATGGTTGAGCCGCGTTACGGAGCCCGAAGGGCATTCTTGTGAACCCTAAAAGTCTGGAGGAGTTGTAATGGCTGTTTTCGGAATGTCATCATCGGCAACTGGGGGTGTAATAATAAGCACGTACGAGGTCTTATTTGGAGTGGCCTCCTGGTCTTCCATCCTGCCAGCTTTGAGTAAGACTTTTTTCACCGTCAACAAAGGTATTCTGTCAGGTATGTTAAATACAACCACTTTACTTGCACAGCGTAACCGTTTGTGCAGTTCCGTAGCTATTGTGTCAATAAAGGTCCCAGCAGCTACAAGATCTTTATGATTAGAAGTAGTCTCAGGACGGGCGTTATTTGAGGCACTTAAAATGCTAATTATCGGATCCAGCTGGTGCAAAGTTTCGGTGAGCTCTTCATACTTACTGTGTAGTTTTGCCATTGCAGCCTCTAAGTCAGTTTTTTCTAACCTGATCCGAAAATACATCGGTAATAGGAACTGAACACAACTTGGTGTTGTTCCTTCCTTGTGAGGGTTTAATGTTGGCCGTTGAGTTTATCGCTTTAGCAGCAGATTTTGGCTCCTTAGCAATGGCAGGAATGGAGTAGGTGTTGGACGTGGTGTCTGGGGACTTTACACCTCTTTTTCTTGTAATCATGCCTTTTTTGCATGAGGCTGATCGCGTGGCGACCGACAATTTTTGAAGCCTAGCTGACTTAGTAGGCATTATTGTATGATATCCTTTCAAAAATTACTGATATATGATCAAAACGTTTCAGAGTAATTAACGGTAACAGAATTGATCAAATAGTATGCTAATTTGAGCGGTTAAATGATATAAACGTAATATACACTTGCACGCAATAATAACTGGCCTTTTTCAAAACACGCGCCAAAAATGAAATCGCTAGCACATTCTGGCTGACCTAGCCCATAAGTATGCAGTATGCGTTCACACTAGTAGCTGCTCCATCCGATTGACTTAGGCTATGAACAACGTCTGAGAATGCAGTATGCATTCACACCAGTAGCTGCTCCATCCGATTGACTTAGGCTATGAACAACGTCTGAGAATGCAGTATGCATTCACACTAGTAGCTGCTCCTTCCGAATGACGTTCGCCATGAACAACATGGAGAACGAACACATGCGGGAAGTGATGAGAAACTTGTATTTGAAGCGTCTGTGGTACATGGTAATCATCATTTTTGATTCCGTTGATTGTCATATTGATCGGAATATTTTTCTGCACCGCGATAGATACTTGGCGTTCTAACCATCAAGTTGTGACTGGCTGAGAGGTATACCTCCCAGTGATCGGCAGGCAGCTTGAGTTCATCTGTTTCCGTATACTGTTTCGTATGAACGACACGCGACCTCAATCTAGTTGGAAACAATGCAGTAGAGTGAATAGAATTTACTTCTGAAGATTCCAGTGATAGAGTGGGACATGATACCTTTTCTTACGCCGCTGCATATCAACCGAAGATGAAAACAGCCATATGATAGCGTCATTTCCAACCATTTCCAAGGGCAACATTTCGTCGACCAGTATCTACCTGAAATCTTCCAAACAAGGAGAAACAGTACAAATATCGTATAGACAAGGAAGCTGGAAACGTTGTCATACATGTTTCATCATCAAATGTGTTAGTGTTCTTGTTGAAATGCAATGCCAACATTGTATGGTCGTATATTTCCATTTCGACCATATCTTCAAAACGCCACAAAATGAAGCATTCTCAGGCTATAGAATGACGTATTTCAACTCGGGAAGTGCACAGCGCCCAAGATCGCCAATCGTCCGGAGACTTTTTGGGTACCATGTGTAGTGGTGTCGCCCAAGAGCTGTTTGAAGGTCGAATTATGCCCAACTGAAGCATATGTTCGAATTCAGCCTTGGCTATTTTCAGTTTGTCTGGGTGTAAACGGCGTGGACGAGCAAAAATCGGAGGACCGCGTGTTGTAATATGATGTTCCACGTTGTGCTTAACCGTCTCGGTATGTGAGCACGGCCGAGTTAACGAAGGAAAATCTTTTAACAGTGCTGCAAAAGACGGTGTTGGTGGAAGAGCAGGCCGGATGCCGATTGATGCGATCGTCGATTGGGTGCCATTTACTGTGCATGCGGTAGTGTTGTCAATTAGCTTGCGCCTCTTGACATCGACGGAAAGGTTGAAATGTGCCAGGAAGTCGGCACCGATGAGTGGCGTTTGAACGTCGGCAAGCAGGAATATCCATCGAAAACATCGCCGGAGACCAAGATCGACAGTGAGAGAGCGTTCCCCGAAAGTTTTGATGCGACTTTGATTCGCGGCCTGTAAAGTGTACTGGCCAGACTGAAGTCGATCATTTGGTTGCGGTGGAATAACGCTGAGCTCGGCTCCGGTATCTATAAGGAACCGCAGGCCGGTCGATTGATTCCCTGATGAAAAATAGGCGACTAGTACCTGCTGGACCAGCGACAGTCGTCGCCGTTACTGGCTGGCCTGCCGGTTTGACGGTGACGCGTGGCGAGTTCGGAATGTGCACGGCTGGGTGCACTTTTTCGCTATGTGCGGAAAGTTTCAATGGTACCAACACCACCTTGATGGACTGCGGGAGTTAGATCGTGCACGGCTTCTGGGTGGATGCCTCTTCAGCTCGTTGATCTGCATAGCCATATTATCCATACGATGGCACATCTTCTCAATCAAAAGTTTCAGGCTATCATCAGTAGTTGAGACTGAAGGGGACGACGTGGGAACAGCTATGGTTGCGGCG
The DNA here is from genome assembly GCA_014220965.1 of Paragonimus kellicotti. Taxonomy (NCBI): domain Eukaryota; kingdom Metazoa; phylum Platyhelminthes; class Trematoda; order Plagiorchiida; family Troglotrematidae; genus Paragonimus; species Paragonimus kellicotti. Next base: position 367,438 of record LOND01000028.1, read on the forward strand.
CACATCGGTTGTGAAGGGAAAGCTTTCCGACACCTCATCTGCGAGTACTGCCAAGTTGTCAATTGAGCTGTCTCATCCATGGCGGCCAAAATGTGCTGTACAGCAGATGGCAGTTTTCGCCCATAACTGTCTCAAGATTGCATCGTCAAGCTTCCGCGAGCCCAAAAGGCCTCTCATATAACGTAACAGTTGGGATGGAGACCGATCGCCTATCTCAACTGAATTAAACAAGTCGTGCAACAGTTCAGTCTCGTACTTCCCAGTCCGTTTGATGATGACGTCCTTAAAAGAGTATAGGAGAAAACGTGATGGGACTGATTCCAGCAGGTCTTCCACTTCCGCCGCCGCATCGAAAGGAAGTGATTGCACCACGTATGAAAATTTTATTTTCTCCGACGTTTTATCCGTCTGGTGATAGAGACGACCTCAATCTGGTGGGACCAAAGTCAAGGGCTTCTGGCAATGTATTTGGGCAGATTTGAACCAAAGCTCTGTCCGCATTTCCTGTCAACGTCCATAGTGTCGTCAAGCATCTAAATAATGCCAAACAGAGGGATGAAGCGCAGTTCAAAGAAAACACAGTCGGGATCACCAAGTGTGTAATAGCCTAAACAATCCAGTGATGAAAATGACTAAAAGTACGGTAGCACCAAAAACGTTGGAACGGTCACGTGTAGGCTCAAAAGGAGAGCGTGCAAACAAAACAAAAGGTAAAATGGAACAACTCGCTGGTAAGTCGAGGTCCGCTGAGTTGAATAGACCACTACAAGAGGGAAAGACAGCGCCAGGGGACGAATTTCGGAACACGACCGAAGGATAATTTCACACACGGAGTGGAATGATGAATACTGAGCGTCAACGGATTGTCCAATAGGCGGAGGTGAAATATTTTACCGTGC
>LOND01000029.1:8959-28650 GCA_014220965.1 Paragonimus kellicotti
GTGCAGTACATGCCATGTTACAAAACCTGCTGATCCAAGGAATGCAATGATTATTATACTTTTCGACATGCGAGAGGCCTGATCAAAATGACATCTTTTGGTATACGAAATCCATTGCTTAGCTGGTTTGCTTCATACCTTGTAGACCGCACACAAACAGTGAAAATCGGAGATAACAGCTCAACACCCAGACCAGTCACTAGTGGAGTGATCCAAGGAAGCGTCCTGGGACCGTTACTCTTTCTTATGTATATAGACAACATGTCAAGTTATCCAGCATGGCAAACTATGCCTATTCGCCGATGACATCCAACTTGTCTATACTGTTCCTCCTGACGATCTCACTTCTTGTTTAGGAAATATACGGAACGACTTCATGTCATTAGTCTTGGTGTCAAACTTGGCTGATGAAATTTGCAGCCAATAAATCCACCATCGTTGCCATATACCAGAGGACTTTATAAAGCTGGATGGCCATAGCATTCCAACTTCCAACTCAGTCCGAGACCTGGGTATACGTTACTCAAACTCATTCAATTTCTCAGAACAGGTATCTTTCCTAGTAGGTAAAACTACCCAATACCATCTCAGTGGAAATCCTGTGTCACGTGATACAACGCCACGTACACTTTGAACCCATCAGAGCTATCAGTTTCACCCCTGGAGGTACTTACCTAAATTTCCAAGTTTACTAATGACTCCAGCAGGATAGATCCAGTAAACGGTTGTCTAAAACTTGCAGCTGAGCAACAAAATACGTTTGTACTCAACACATGCGCGTGTCAACATACACACGCCCGTAAGTAATGACCAAATCACCCTCGTACGCCCTTACTTCGTACCTGATGCTAACCAGCTGCGAGCGGTTATTGTTCACTATGGAAAGGCTGTGCGCGCTAAAACCATTTGGAAAAAATATGAACTTAGCCTGTTCGTTTCAACTGATTACATGCAAGTCTCGCTTCGCCATCCGTGCTTCTTCCTATCCTCATTGGCCGCCTGGCAATCTTTCTGTGTTGTAAAACATTCCTTCCATTCTTATAACGTCCGTGTACAACGATTGGACATTAGAATTCGCTGTAATGATATACTGGTAAAAAACTGGTAATCGATCTCTTCTCGCATCCTACAATAACCATTGTTTGCTAGTGCTATATATTTTATTAGCTAACACAAAATTATAAATTTTATATAAAAGGTTTGGCCAGAAAATCACATATTCCATTATTCGTCATACTTCACATGATCATTTTACGTTCTTCCGTTTATCACGTAATTTCGCTTTTCATTCCTGATTCCACAACTACATCTGACGCGAGAAAACATTCCACTACGTCCGGACACTCAAAATCCCGTATTGGTTGGACAATTCGCGAGGTCTGCGAAATTCCGTCGATTTTGAGGACATAACGAAGTCCAGTTCAGAGGACCGCCCATTTCTCCGCAAAAGTATAGGCTTTCCCTATCTTCCCTCATTGCAACAAATTTTCCAACTATTTTTCCGCAACCGTCTACACCAGATAGCGGCGAAATTCTTCGACTGTTTATTTTTTCCATCCTCATTCAATGTAACACACAAGCCGGCCGTTTATACTCTGATGGCCAATTGAACCTACGAAACAATTTCAGGGCGACATGAAGACACCGGGCAGCGTTCTTCCAAAGGAGGGGTTCCAACAACAATCCTGTAAAAGGAAACAATACAGACAAGCATGAGCCAAAGGCCCAGTAAGCCATGCACACGACTTACACAAACGGAAACAAAACGACGCCCAAAGCAACAGCACGCCCCGTCACCCAGTTGTAACAGGCAAGCCAGACGTTCTGGCTTCGTGTACCCGCTACACTCGTAAACCAACTTTGAGCAACGTGGAGACACCGGGGGACAACGTTCTTCTGAAGTAAGGGTTCCAACGATAGTCCTGTAAAAGGAGACAACAGAAACAAGCGTGAGCCAAAGGCCCAGTAAGACATGCACACGACTTACACAATCGAAAACAAAAATGCCGCCAACAACACGGCAGCACGCAGCGTTACACAATTCAAATTCAACCTGTGCGCGCTTGCTGGTTTCGACCGCACGTTACAATAACCTATTTCTGGCGTGACCTTGAACAGTAGGCCGGTGTTTGCTTGTGAAGCGAAAATTCATGTAACTACCCAGCACTTTTCATCGAACATCAGAGAATTTGTTAACTGTCTTCTTAGAAGCATGCGTCCCGCATGCCTCTTCATAAACTGGAAGTTTTCTCTCCAATTTTGTCCGTTTAGTTGCTTTATTCACATCACTGGTATACTGTACAATTATTAATAATGTGTATGTTATGCGCTCATGCGTATCGCGTTGCGATGTGTACACTGACTACGCTAATCCGAGCGCTTCCCACAGATGTGTTTAGATATACACCAATGTTATCACGTGGGAATTTGGCACCCGTAATTAAAGTGGTGCACTTCGGATGAGAGTTTTTCCTCAATGGGTTTTGCACCGTTCTCACTCACTGCTATGCTGTGCTGCGATACATTTGGCCAGGCTTTGTTCCTGCTTAGTGCGCACAAAACTGCCGAAGTTAGTGTATTGGTCTACCCATGTAAATTTACAACACCTCGGCTTGCTCAATGGACCGTCTCGACCTCTGGCCGATTTGACTCTCATGAAGTGAAATTCAGTGTTGGGTTCTCATTCTACAAACAGGATCAGGTTAACATTGACCCTGATTTTTCAGACGAGATTTCATGCTAACCGTGTTCTATCCCCAGTTTTTGCTGACCACTAATCTAGGATGCAATGCAAGGCCTTGTTGTACTCAAATCTGCTTGAGAAATGTAATGTTATGACAACAAGGTTGTACTATTCTCCGTGTCAAACTGCAGCTTCACGGGCACTATGCTTGTGAAGAGGTGCGCTACGCAAATTGCTCAGCGGTTGCTTATAAAACATGTCGACACAAGCGTTCCATCAGAAGAAGAATCGTTCCCATCGGGTAACCTTCGGCCTCCGACCTCTCGCCCGTGTATTGATCACCAAACCAGTCAGCCTCATTGATGAAGACACGTTTGTGAGATGACGGATGAACGGATTCAGAGATGGCAGTTCCAGGGACGGCTAAGTGTCAAGCGAAATACTGGTTGAACGAAATACATATATCAGGATGGTTCTCATGTATTCTGCGTCCTGTTATCATTCCTAGACCTACTTGAACAGGCACGGTCGAGAAGGATTCGTGATGTGTCATTAAGTAGACTTAACATAGCCATAAACCCAACCGCGCGATTTTCGCTGAGGAACGAAAATTCACGTTTATTGAGAAAATGTCAATTCATAATGCTTCAACAGGTGCCAGAATATAACGGCTACACTGGAGGGTGTTACCAACACTTGCTTCCTCGGCTAGCTTACATCGTCAAGCCTTGTCTCAGCAAAAACTGCAACATCAGGTCTACTGCAACCACTGCAATCAGTGCAATTTGGCGTTCCTGCCCACTGGTGCCGCACTGACTCAGCAGTCTACCTGTATCCTGTGTCCCAGCTGGTAGCAAACTGCGTCCACGGGCTTGTCCTAAATTTCCCTGAGGGACCTTAACTGGGGCCGGTCTCAACAGTTTACACTTTGTAACAGAAGAAAACAGGCCTTTTGATGATATCCCAATTGCAGCCTGTGGTCCAAAATCATGAAATGTGGAGCAATAGGAAGTAGGGTTTACTTTGAAAATGAAACTCGGAAGTCTCGCATAATTGCAGGTGAGGGTTTAACCCAACATGACGGTGCAGCTAATGAAATACAAGTCTCATGTATGCAGCAGAGGTGGCATAAACTATATCGAGCTTCCGAAAGAAGTGCTCGTTTGCCGTTAGGATGTGTAGTCAAGGGCGATCGATGGGCGTTCGGGTTGCACCTTAGCCGAGACTAGCTCTTCTCAACGTGAGCAACGTGTGGGAAGAATAACATTGTGGAGATACAAGTGTAATTTTGATGTTGAAGTAGCTGCTTGCATTGGTTGTGTGACGACGGCTATGCGTTTGGTAGAAAGTTGGATTCAGGGCCGCATATCTTCATTTATTCCCTTCCAGTTAATTGTTTTCCTTCTCGCACACGAAATCTTCGTGATAGCATTGTGCAGCCTCTTCACAAAGAATGACACGTACATTCGAATTACAGCTGCGACTGTTTTCGAGACAAACGTTAATTTCGATATATTTCTAGGCCTCAACATCGCTCACTTGTCGACTCTTGTTCTCGCGCAGCTCATCCATCCCATCTCTCATTGCTGAACCCTTGTTTGGAGTCACCTCGTTTCCAGTTTAGCCCTATCAATCCACCATTGCGTCGCTTGTATTTGGTCATGATCACGTGAATAGTTTGCTCGGTCCTTATAGATCTGATGGAATTAATGTCCAGGTTCGTTGTTAGTTCACTCCATTTAGGTCCATAAAAGATTCCACGTACTCTAGCACCTCGCTAACAAACCCGTCATTACGACCGTCTCCTCTTTTGGATCGCAGTCGGTTGCTTTATGGGCCTTCAGAGTTAAAAAAGATCGCTGCGTTACAGATTCGACTACTTCAGAGCTGGCATGTCGACAGATTTCCCAAGAATGTTTAGTGCAGCTCGAAGAACCACTTGACGTCCGGGATCTGCATTTGTGATTTTTCTTCAGGACGTTAGTGCAAGACGGTCTGAACAACAGAATTTTAAGCGTTTCTGGGAAGGTAATTTCCTAGTTGTGTTGCACGTGGTTCTCGATGATGAGTTCAGCGACAGTGTTGATGGTTTTTCCAACAGATCCCATGTGTCGCACCCTCAACACCAACTTTTTATCCGGCGATCACGAAATTGGGTCACGGGCATCATATCAGCAACATCGCCCTGAATGAACCTCCAGAAAAATTTAACATTCCCGGAGTCGAGGCTTTTTAACTTACGTTGGAAGTGGGCATAAAATGACAGCCCGTAGTTGGTAAATCCATGCATGATGGCGCCCGAGTCAGTCGTGGGTACGGAAGTTTATGTCTGTCATGTAGACCGAACTTTCATCAAATTTTATGTATCTTCTGATGTCCTTTTTGAATGTGGTCCGGAGAACATTTAGCTATCAGCTACATGTAACATACATACCCGTTCCTACTTACTTAGAACAAAAACAGGAAAAAACAGGATTATGACTCACGTATTATATGTATGCCCATTCGTAATAACCTATTCACCCTGATAAACCATCAGGCTATAGTTGTTGTGTTCCGATATTGACGGTTTATTTGACTAGCATACAAAAACTCTCCAAAGAAAACTGAAAAAATGCTGCCCACGTTTACCTCACATAAGTGCATTGAAACCTCAATTCATATCTCGTGCTGTCTTCCCTGCCTCAAACCCTACTTGTTAACCACTATTAACCGTTTTGTGCTATGAAATATAGATTCTAGCTTGAACATTGACCCTATAAAACAAACTAATGTCAAAACTTCGTATGGAATTTTGATTATCACGTGATAATCATTCTAGAAGTAGCTGCTGGTTACCCAATCCTCGTGGAATACTATAACAATTGACTGCCAATATTATACTTCATTAAAAGAAACAGAAAGTAATTAATATCGCGTAAAGTTTTTGTCAAGAAAATATTACGTATACATTATTTGTCATATTACATGTGATCACTCCACATTTCCCCATTTAACACGTGAAGATTGTGTTCTTTTTCTCACTCTTGAAATCATCCGTTATGCGAGGAAAATTTTCGCGATGACTTAGCGTCAGAAACCCCGTATTGACCGGGCAGTTCGCGAGATTTTCAACTCTGACGTTTTCGAATAATCGACGAAGTCCTGCGATGGAGTCTGCTCACTACTTTTCCGGAATTTGGAAATTTCCGTCCTTCCGCGCCCAAACCGTATTAGCTGAGCATTTTCCCGGCGCTACTCAAGTTGAATAACGGTGGAAACCTTCAAAATGCATTCGCACGTATATTCCCCGGCATGACCTTGAAATATTTGAAGCATGGTTCCCACCTAACCTCGTATAAGAAAAATTAGCGTAACATCTCTTCTTTTGAACTGAATCTGTGGAATGAGCGAACTATTTCTTCTCCTGGTATGTGCATCAAACTTTCGTAGACCGCAACCCATTTCTCTCTGATTATGCTTTCTTTTGTCAGCAGACTTCATGTTTGTCTTATAATGTAACCATTTGTTGATTTGTACCGCCTGTAATTATCTGTCATGATCGCGCACATCCGAGCGTGTCTCTCACGAATGCGTTGAGAAATATACCTTACTATTCTCAACTCCCTGTTATGTTCGAGCCGATGTTTTGGTTGCAGCCGGCACACCGAACGGCTTCACAGAATCAGGGACGACTGATGAAACAGCAAATTAAATTGACACAAGACCACGGCGATCGTCGAAAATGCAGTATTCTACAGCTTACTGAGGGTGGTTCGGAACCCGTTCGTGTAGTTTATTATGCACTGAACGACGGATGCACTGGATTTAAGTGCACCTACTTGGAGAATCTCATAGAAGTTCGGAGAAACAATTCAACTGACTACAAAACCGGCCGGCTAGCTGTGATTTGTTTACTCTGAAGTAGTCTGCCTTGCCACGGTATCAAAGGCTCACTTACTGTCACATCATACTTAGGAGAGATTCATAAAGCTGTTAGGCATCAACGAGGAGGAATGTTGCAAGTAAAGTTGGGTTGCTTCGGAGACTCCCAAATTTGGCTGCTCAGCTACTGACAGTTACTGACAACATACGCTTACGACAGTTACTGAGTTCCAGTCCGTTCTATCCATTCGCAGAGGGAAAACAGTCTATTCAGCAGCCGATTGATGCTGTGATCTTACCTTTGTCTGAAGGCAAATGAGGCATGCAAATGGCGTCAGTTATTGGGCAATCATTCCAATTAGTTACGCTGTGAAGATGCCAGCAAGAGTTCTGCCAATCTTACTCAAAGCGGATGGTTTGGGGGTAGGTGTTAGAGCAGAGTGGTAGGATTGGTATACTACTCGTTGATCGACCGATTTAGTGGAAATAAATGGAACTCAATCAGCTGCCGTCTACGCACTCTGAGGGAGCTACCTAGAAGTTTGATTCCGTAAGCAATGAAAAAACTTGGACAATGCCTGATATGTTTGGACGTGCGGGTATGATGGTCAATTTAAATAGAACTTTCCTGTGTGTACAAAGGCACGGATGCAACTACGAATACCAACTTTCCAACGTTCTACCGGCGTTACCTGCTAAACACGGACTTATGTCATGTCCTCGGACAGAGTTAATTTGTATTTGACTGCATTGTCAAAGGTGTTCGCTCGAAACGCTCAGAACATCGTGGAAGTCGGACACCCTACAGTTAGCTATTAGTTCAATGAGCGATAATCGCCTGGCCGTGAATTCGAGTGTGATGAAACAAAGGGACTGCCGGTGCTATGGATTGTTGCGACATGTCTATCACGTTGTGATAGATACCGTTTCGTACCTGCTGACCGTCTCGGATTGTCAGCAGGCTTTCGGCAAGGGGATTTCGAGTACTCTCTGTGACAGTAAAAGTCGGTTGTCTCTCTTTTCGTTTGTGTCGACAAACGATCCTCGTCATTCGATAAATCACTCACACATCCCTTCAAAAAGTTGACCGGTAGTGGCATTCTAACTGTTTTTTCTTCAACCTTGTTGGTGCATTGTGTGATAAAATTTTGTTTTGTTTTCTCTTCCAATTTAAATTTTTGTCTAAATTTACTTTTCTTATCTGCTCCTATAATGCACTCAGTCTTGCTTTGCGTTCCTCACAATTCTCACCCATCGTAGATCTTACTTTCAAAGCATTTCGGTTTTTGTTTTCTTAAGATAAGTGTTCCACTTCCGTAGTAGTCTGCCTTCCGGCTGATCGGCTGGATCACACACACTTCTTCACACGCATGTGTGGTTTGCATTTGATACGTACCGTGCAAGTGGGACTGCAAAAAATGCAGCTCAAGCCAATTGTAGTGAGTAGTATGCCCGGGTCTCCTTTTGTCTCGGTCAAACTGACAGCCTAATCTGAAGCAATTGCCATCAACCGTCGTCTTGTAGAGGTTCGAAAACCAACTGTTGATAATTCGGCTGCTTTTGGTGTTTGTTGACCTTAACTGGTATGCCATGAAGATATCCGAAAGAGTATACGAGTCGTCAAAATCCTATTCAATGAGCTGATGAAGTGTTTGAGCTGTATCTTGCAAGCTAATTGGTATGCGAGTTAACGCAAATGGAAGCGATGAAGTTTAAATAGCGATCATTCTAATATTGGCAGTTTGGGAAAAATCATGGTGATAGGCACAGACGTGATGCATAGGAAAAAAGTTGTTTGCCATAAATGTGAATAGGGAGATATTGTTCAGGTGCCACAATATCGTTCTATGAGCGAGAAACACCACAAGTCGTTAGCGGTTGTCCTTCACAAGTACCACATGTGTTGACGAGCATTCATCTTTTGAAGGTTCTCTAAGCAGTTGCTACCATTATTTTGTTACTGTCGCCAAATACAAGAGATAGCGAGCTTTCGTCACAAAGACTCACCACCTCCCCCGTGATCGAAATGGAGTCGATGTGGCAGGGTCGCGAAATATATAGTATAGCACCTCACTACCTCTGTAATGACAGATTCCCTCCTGTAGATGTAACAGTTTCCTTCTTCACAGAGGGAACGGTGGAGCGTGCGCCGTCCGGATTTCACGACCTTCAACGAGAAAGACTCATTCCTGCCCGAAGATATGTTAGAACCAAGGATTTTTCGAAAGGTTTACATTATGGCGAGTCTCAACCTCCCTCGTACTGATTTTCAACTTCTCTCCGTAATGGGCACAAATGAACTCATAGCAATCGTAATTATAAGGGTACCTTAAAACTGGATCTTACGGGGAACACGTTGAACTGAACAAGGTGGCACTCAACCAATGCACTGTCACCATTAGACTTCATTATATCAACTATATCTATAGTTATTGGCAGTATATGTTGTACCGTCTCGTTGGAAAAAATTGACCATGTTACCATGTGGTTTGAATTTATGTGCAACACCACGTGAATGGAAGATGTACTCATGAATCAGTGCGCGTTTTAGCGTGCGACACATTGGCCTGGAAGTATCCGGATTTTCCGTTCTTATAGTCTTTGTTCACATTTGTTATTCTTTCGCCCTGTGCAAACAACTCGATGGTATCAATTCTGTACCAGCCGCAGCACATCACTCAGAAAATCACTGGAGCAAGCGAGCAAAAAGGATATAAAATAAGACAAGGGAAATGACGACGGCAGATTTTGGCAATACGCTAGGACGAATAAAACAAACTAAAATATTCTTGGAATAAAATCAACTGTTGATTGGCGAATATATATATATGTCATGCATGCGTCATATTATATTTCAAAAACAAAGGAATGAACGAAATCTGTATATCGATTGAATAAGTCGTAATCAGTGATAAAACGCCTTGTATGTCATTGAATTGTTTCGCGATTGAACGATGGTGTATGGAAGAGCTACCTGAGTTCACCATACATAACCGTCAGGCGTACGGAGAACATGGCTGCGTGTAATCGGTAGACCTCAAATATCTCTGTAATCTTTGGGGTAAAAAGGTTTTTCAAGTTTTCGAAGTTGTTATAATGTTGTTGCGTGTCTCAGTTCCTGAAAGATGCGTGCCAGGTTCAAGAAATAGCGGAAGTTGTGAAATATATGTCTTCGCTGACATGGTTTTGCGTATGAGCGTTAGAAGACGAGTCCCTAGAATGGTGGTGTCAGCTGCTTCAGGTGTCATCTATGCCACTCACTGCGCAGAGTTTGTCTATGCACCTTTTGCTTTACCCTACTATATGGTCAATGCATTGCGCATACCCATATTAGTATGCTGATCATCCCTTTTCTCTACATGTTCCCTTGAATGCTAGTCGTGAACCGTGATTTCTTCAGTTGTCGAGGCCAGGAAAATTATTTTACCGGAAAAACTGCTTGATGAACCTTATGTGTACATGACGTAGAGTTTGGCAACTTCAATTTCTGCACCAGATACAAAGCTGATAAGGCGGTATTTTCGGTGAATGATTTTCCTAACCTGGAAAGCTGAAGAAATCACGGTCTACGAGTAACATTCAAGTCCCTTTCTGTACATGTTCTTCTTGAATGCTAGTCGTTGATCGTGATTTCTTCAATTAACCTGGTTGGGAAAATCATTTTGCGCGGAATTTCATTGCGACTTTCAGGCGATGTTTGAGAACCGTGAATTTCGCACTTTCTCACAGTTCCAGGAGTGCCTTCAGAGGTACATGGAGGAGGTGGGCGTTATTTACGTTCGTGGGACGAGCCGTAGGTCGAAAACGGTTCTGAAGTACGATAAGGTAAGGTTGCATGGTTCCCTGAAAACCGTGCAGATTTATTATCGTTGTACGAAGTATAAAAGGCGTAGGAGTGTATGCAGAGGAGTGCGACGTGTCTAGTGGGTTAACTGTTAGTTTTAACAAATCAGTTCTCGCGACACATGTTGCAGATCACGATTTCATGTGGTCCGACGTAATGCCTGTCTGGTTGTGTGCTCTTTCGAGCTAGAGCACAACCACCCTCTCAATCGTCTGTATATGAGTCCCATCCTACAAATCGTGGACTCACTGCCAGTGAATTGAACGAATGAAGGAGCCTGTTCCAGTGCAATACACCAGCTGCTGACATTAAGCAGTACGTAGCGGATGTTTACGGAAAGTTTATCACAACCGCTGACGTTGGAAACATCCGCCGCAAGTTAAAGCCTGCAATGTCCAGTGAGTTTGTTATGTAACAATGGTAACGGAACATCAGAGAACCTTGAGGAAGTTCTGTCGGTGATTAGTGCGATAGGTGTGGTGCGCACCATGCGGGATGAAGGCAACAGATATACGCATATCTGCTTTGCCCAGCGAACGCAAATTGAACTATTCCGACGCTTCCCGCATGTTGTGAATGTGGATGCTACCCACGGGACAAACAGGCACAAGTATGTCATTGAACATTTCGTCACCTTCGAAGCTGGAAGTTATATCAGTTCCCCGTAACCGACGGTATGTGAATCGGCCGACCCGTGGTGTACGTCCGCAGTAGAGAAGTATGTTTCACTACGTAGGCTGTTCGAAATTTTTCCAGAAATGATGAGTGAGCACATTGTGGTGAAGACGTTTGTCATGGATAAGATGGCCGCGCAAATGAGAGCAGCCCATGTGGTGTTCGGCTGCGACATAATGTTGTGTTACTTTCATGTACGCGATGCCGTACGTGAAGCGTGTAAGTGGGTAACATTTGTTTGTCATGTTCGTTAAAAGACGAACTCTTTCCGCAGTCGTTATCTCTTCCACCGAATGGCTACGGTAGACAATGAGGAACAGTAAGTTGCACCTGTACACCGTATACCGTAGGTTCAAACGTGACTTACATATCATCCGCCGAACCGATCTCTCTCACTGTTAATCTTCTCTCCTGACGATTCTCTGGCGCATAAATTACCACTCAGTAACGCGTATTCACCCAATATTCCAATAAACCTTATCAGCCTAATATCGGTCTGTGCCTGTTCAACACATTCAAAGGCCAGAAAAACACGGAAAGGCTCGTCGAAATATATTAAGAAATCATACACAACTCCGTACGTCTGAGAGATAAAAATTACAATCTATATACATCTCATCCTTTGAAGTGAATCAACCGGTACACAAAATATCCAGCAACAGGAGTACCAAAATGCTCCGCAGCTTAAGCACGTGTTCACAAAGAGCTGCACATTTCAACGGGAAAGGGACGCTACAATTTATAAACCAATCGGTGCAGATGAGTATATAAGCCGTATCAACAAACACCCAAAGAAGGAAGTTTTACACAACGACAGTTATAAAATGTAAGAAAGTAAACCTTTTATGTGCAGTTATGGTACAAAATATGTCATGATTGTTTACTGCACACAATAAAGACAACTAAAGGCAAATTAAGGATCAGCCCTTTACAAACAAACCAAACATACCTCAACGGATTCATCGTTCCGCATCATACCAGACGACGTAAGCGAACGTCGACAGATTCCAAACACCCGGGGCCGAAATCCAACTTCGGGCTCGATACAAACCCACGAAGACTATTCAGAAGAATAAATGCACATGGACTGTATGAAGCAACTCTTTGTACATACCAGAATAACTGTCGTCTGCTGCCACCTTCCAGAGACACAGTGACACTGATACCACGCCTGAAAACCAACCTTGTTTTGTTTTCGACAGGAAACTTGTCTCACATGCGTTGATCGCGTGTCCTGGAATACACTGGTTACTATGCCTTTCGGCCAAACACCCCGAGGAGCTGATGTGTCACAAAGGAGTACGACGTCCCCTACCTGTAAATCACGTGAGGCAGTAAACCACTTGTGATATGTTTGCAATCCGGGAAGGTATTCACGTCGCCACTGCTTCCAAAACACGCAAGCGAGATGTTGGGCTTGCCTCCAACCCTTAGTATAACGCTCTGACAATGTAACTTCGTCATTTAGAAAACCCCAATTTTCGAACCGGTGAGCAATAACAGATCATTCGTCTGCGAGGCACCTTTCGGATTTTGAGGGATCATTCATAGATAGCACAAGTGGACGGTTGTTAATAATTTGTTCTACCTCTACGATGTAACTAAGCAGCGCCTCCTCGTGCATAACCTGCTGGTGAGTAACTGAAGTAAGTACCCGCCGTATTGTTCTTATCATTCTTTCCCATATTCCACCTCGATGGCTGGCTTCAGGTGGCAACATAGTTACCATCAGATTTTACGAATTAGTAGAAACAATCTGCAATTCTTTGCTTTGAACACAAACCTTGCAGCAACTCTTCTTTTCAGCTCTGAATCTGCTTTCCTAACAAAGCTTGTGCATGTCGGCGTCCATCTCATATGGCATCCGAGCCCCTCGTCTGCCCACAAATCTAATAAGTGCCATCATGAACGAATCAGTTGACAGTGAGTGGGCAACCTCCAAATGGATAGCACGTGTCTGAAAACAAGTAAATACACCACACGACAAAATAGCGCTTGTGTTCGCTCTTCTACCTATTTTTCACTTTGAATGGACCAAAGTAGTCCACTCCAGTATACCGGAATGGATACCCGTCAGCAGTCACTCTATTTATTGGTAATGGAGCCATTAGCTGCTCACACGGTTTCGAAAAAGTAATTTGCATCTGTAGCACTTATTAATCACGCGCCTGACAGTCGCCATCCCCTTTAACAACCAAAATTTCGTCCGAATGGACGCAAGTACATGTGTGGCACCCATGTGACCTTCCACCTCGTGGTAATGTTTAACTATGAGTTCTGTGACTGTACCGTGCGACGGTAAAATAACGGGTTTTATATCGTTTTGGTCAACCCCACCACTTGCTCTTCCCCCAAGGCATAACAAACCATCTATTAGTACTGGTCGCAACCGAGACAGACGGCTTATACGTCTCCTGTCAGTGGAGTTAGCGTTGAAATATTTCAGGTCATCAGAAAAACATTGTTTCCTGAACAAGCATGGCCAACTTACTGGTTGCGCGTTCCAGTTCGAACACACGTAACGGCCCTGATTCCACCGGATCTCTCTGACTTCCGGACTTTGGTGAGCAAACGAACTCAACAAAGCGAGAGAGCCATGCTACTGCCTTAACTAATTTTAACCAAGTGGAATATCGTGGTACTAGACGTTCCAAAATGGGATTCACTGCATGCACAGTTTCTGCAGTCAAAACACGCCTAAGTTCGCAGTTATCGTCTGTCCATTGCAGTGGAAAATGATAACTTTGGCCAGCTGTTTTCTGAAAGCACTAGAAACTCCGGTCCCTGAAGCCAATGGTCCATCTCATGTGAGGCTGAATGTGAAGCTCCTCTCGATGCTACGTCGGCTGGGTTCATTTCAGATGGCACATGTCTCCACTGTGATACAGTGGTATACTCACGTATTACTCTCACTCGGTTTGCAACGAATACTGCAAAGCGCGACGATGTATTGCGAATATACTGCAGTACTATCATTGAGTCCGTCCACAGAACTACGCGGTCGATACGCATTCTCAGTTCGTCCACAAGGAGCCTCATCAGTCTTGCTGCGAGGACGGCCGCCGTGAGTTCGAGCCTTGGGATGGTAACTATCTTACGAGGCCACTCTTGATTTGCCTAGAACGAAACAACACTTAACCGAACCGCTGGGTGCGGTCAGCCTAATATAACTAACTGCACCGTATCCTACCTCAGATGCGTCACAAAACAAGTGCAATTCTATTCTAATGGCAGTGGATATATTGGGAGAAACACAACGAGGCACTCTAATTGATCTAACAGTTTGGATATTTGTTATCCAATTCTCCCAGATTAGACGATCGGTCTCCTCTATCAAACTATCCCAACCAAGACCCCGACCACAAAGGTCTTGCAGCAACTTACGAGCTGGAAGCAGCATTGGGGCAACTACTCCCAATGGGTCATATAAGGAAGCAACACATTTCAATATACCCCTTCTAGTATACGACGTATCTGTAAGGTGCACTTGGAATTGGAAGCAATCACTTACCACTTCCCACGTCACATCCAAAGCTCTCTGATAATCAAAACCCTCTAGGTCCAAGTTGACTGTTTTGTGCAGTCTATCCTCCAAAGGTATGTGCTCAACAACCTCGGCACTGTTAGATGTCCACTTAGTAAGACGAAACCCACCCTTTTGTAGCAGGGCGCGGAGTTCGTCCACAAGTGATACAGCTTCCTCAACCGTTTCGACCGATGATAAACAGTCATCCACATAGAAATTCTCCTTTATAGCTAATACTGTTGAGGCCATAAAATCCTGTCCATGGTCAACAGCCGCCCGTTGAAGCGCAAAGTTTGCACAGAACGAGTGAAGAGAGTTTAGCACAAAAAGGTCTCCTGAAACGTTCAACTTTCATTATACTTCAGGCAAATCATCCAAAGAAGGTGTGCTCCACCACAGGAAGCTTAAAGCCCACCTGTCCCTTTCCGGAACCCGAACCTGCAGAAACATTTCCTCAATATCTGCCGTGATGGCTATCGGATGCTTACGAAAACGGAGGAGCACGCCAACAAGATTGTTGGTCAAATCAGGCCCCTGCAATAGAGAGTTGTTGAGAGACACTCCTTGGTACGCGGCAGCGCAATCAAACACTATTCTCACCTTATCCGGTTTATTCGGGTTAAGTACCGGATGATGTGGTAGATACCACCGTCTGGCATAATCAACGTTTTGAGAAACAACCTTTCTTATATAGCCCTTGCTGATGTGGCTAGATATAACGGCTGCATATTTCCGTCTTAATGTGGTATCCTTAAGTAGTCTTCGCTTAAGTGAGTACAGACGTCGTTCACACATCGCACGATTGTCAGGCAGTTGGTTTCATCCCTGTCCGCAATGGCAAACCTATTTCGTAGTGACCATCTGAAAAAGATAAAGAAGCTTCGACCTTGACTAGGGCTTCATTATCCTCGATCGACAGGGCTCTTTTTTCCGATATTCCCTGCTCAACAAATTCCAGCTCAAACATCCTCTGAACTCTCTCTTCCAAAGACACCAATCGAGCACCCACGTGGTTTACACACATGGGCACTCCAGGTATAGCACGAATTGCACCTCTGAGGCTCCACCCAAGGACTGTTCTAACAGCGTACGGTTCCTTTCTGGTTCCTATTCTTTGTTCCAATACCCAATGAGCCTCGGGAACATCACACCCAATAAGAACCCCTACACCTTTGTCTAAGATACCAGTGAAGTCAATTCCTGCCAGGTGAGCCCACTGTTGCGGCTCCACCGGGGATGGCCTGTCGACCCTGCACAACCGCAACTTTATAACCAGTATTAGCTTGATTCTACTAGAAAACGGCATTGGTTCTTGTCCACGAGACTGATTCAAATGTCCAACGCGATGACACGGCACCATACGGTACCTGCAGGAGTTCGAAATCGAAAATCGGGACAGGATTACTCGGCAAACCGAGCTTGCGAGCCACCCTCTCGTCTACTAAGGTGGTATCCGAACCATCGTCCACAAATGCATAGGTTTCAATGGAACACGTTCGGCTCACTAACCGAACAGGTACAAAGCCCAGAAGAAAACCCTTTGGACTAGTAGAAGTTGTACTGCGCACCACATTGTACAGCCTCTTCACTTGTCTTGGACACAAGGATTGACATGTCATCATGCATCAGAGTGTGGTGACGCCCATTACAACCAGACCTCAGACACTTAACCTGGACTCTACATGACACTTGGCCATGTGATTGGGCTTCAAACAAATAAAACACCGTCTGCTGAGCCTAGCTGTGTTCCGACGTTGTTCTAACGACTGAGCGACGAAGTGTAAACAATCCGTAAGGTCGTGATCACCTCTGCACAGAGAGCAACGGACAGGCTGGTTATTCAAACTGGCGGCCGTCACGTTGGCATGACACCTGGATCTTTTGAGGTCAGTTGCATCCAAGTGCTGGGAGTAGTGGGCCTCGGATCGGACAACCTAACTAGTTGTCCATATTCACTACTAGCCACAGATATTCTTTTCTCAATGAAGGTTAATAGATCGGCGTAGGTGGGCTCCCTTCTAGAAGTCATTATGTTGTCAGCCAGATCAGCCCATCTTTCCTGTAGGCCTCTGGGCAATCGTTCAACCAACCGGATCAAATTAGTAGATCCATTCAGCTCCCCTGACTTACCCAATTGGACAGTTTTGAATACACACGCCTCCATCTTGGGTGGCTAAACGCCTGAGGCCATCCAAGTCAGAAATACCTAACTTAGGACCACCAAACAGTTCCTGAGTTACTGACTGAACGATCTGATGTGGGCGACCAAACTGACTTGTAAGTATGTCTATAGCTTCTTTATATCCTGACGACCCAGGTAAAAGCACACAATGCTCAATGGATTCCTTCGCTCTACCACGGCAATAATAAATCAAATATGAAAGCTTCTGGTTGTCATCATTCAACCTATTTGCTACATTATTTTCGAAATTTCTAAGAGAAAAAACCATTGAAACCGCGTGGCGATCCCAATCGAATGCGTTCGGACTTCTCAAGCTCAGCAGGACCCTCACGCCCAGAATAAGTGACTCTAGTAGCTCTCCTATCTTGTCCATAGCTAACGTTAAACCACTTTGACCTATTCTTTGACGGCGAGATTTGATGATCCCTACCTTGTTCGCGTCCTTGGTTTTATCAAAAACAACTTTTCGTTCCGTGGGTGTGTTGTGGGCATCGCTTACAATCTCCGGCTGTAGCGCCTTCCTTGGTACCAAGCTTACCACTCCTCACCATCATAGTAATCACACATTCTTCCGCACAGACTTCGTGCCCTCGAGGGACCAGACACAGAGTGGAAAATTCTGGTGAGACACAAGCTTTGTGAATCCCTTCTACCTCATCTAATAGCTTCTCTCCTGGGCCAGAGTCCCTCATCGCTTCCGGAGCTCCAAACATACCGTGAGTATAAGATACAGCACAAATATCATCAATCCTAGCCTGATCCTTAGAAGTATAAGAATGAGAAGGACTAAAAATGACATGAGTATCACGGGGGGTGACTGACCGTTAACTTTTTGATACTAGATCCAGAGTTTGTTTGGAGCCGGGGGAATACAGGGGACTAACGCGGAATAGTCCTGTCAAGACAGCCGCATCTCCTCGCGCTGAGCGGTACATGAGGATCCATTCGAGAAACTTTGAATCGCGGAGGAATTCCCGAGACTGCAGCGCGGGGGGTCTGCCTTTCCAACATTAGTAACACCTCCAGATACGACAGATTCTCCAGTCTGGATTCTTTTGGGCTTTCGTCGACCGTGCATTGTATACACAATGGATGCACGCGATTGAATAATTCGGACGATCCGAATTCAGCAATGCCCTTGAATAATTCAAGTACTGTTAAATCGCTCCTGGCGATTTAGGGTAATTCACTCAGTAACCGCTGTATTCGACACAATTCCAATAACGCTTATTCAGACGGTCGGGTTGACGGGACTATCTTCCAAGTCCAGAAAACGTCAGAAAAGGCGGTCGAAAGTATTGGAATTTATACGGTACTGTTTAATAAAATTACAACAAAGGTACTATCTCACCTTGAATGTGAATCAACCGGGTACACAAAATATCCAGCAAAGGAGTACAAAATGGAGCAGCTAAGCACGTGTTCACAAACGGCCACCAGTCAACGGGAAATGACCTCATTAAAACAATCGGGTGCAGATGAAGATGAAAAGCGTATCAAACAACACCAAGAAGGAAGTTTTTACAGACAATGACAGTTATAAAATGTAAGAAAGTAAACCTTTTATGTGCAGTTATGGTACAAAATATGTCATGATTGTTTACTGCACACAATAAAGACAACTAAAGGCAAATTAAGGATCGGCCCTTTACAAACAAACCAAACATACCTCAACGGATTCATCGTTCCGCATCATACCAGACAAAAGACGACAAACGTACCAGACGAACTTCAACAGATCCAACACTCACTATATACCAACATAAGTTTTCCTAGATAACGTAAAAGGCAAATTTTGGTTATTTTCTCATCAATCCCTATGCCATTAAACTATCGCACACTCTTAGTTTACGTCTCCGGAAGATTGAAACAAAAGATTTTCCAGTAACAGATTTCAACGATTTCAGGAACCGCAACACGCCATGGAATAGAAGCAACATCGGCAACTTGAAATAGATTTTTACCACAACGACTACAGAGATATTTTCGGTATACCGATTACACGCATAGTTCCACTCGTCATCTGCATCGTTGCATATCTGCAAGGTTCAACCCATCCAATATCTATTCTTGTGCACGCCGTCAGCGTCTCTTCGCAAAGTTTCATTTTTCCGACTCGCGTTGGTCTCCTGGCGTACTGACCTAACAGTGTCTGCCAGCTTAAGATGCTGCAACACGGGACTCAGTAACCAGCGCGACCTTATTGACCTATCTTGACCCCAAATCCTCTCGCCACATTGCGGTCGACGCAATTGGACTCATACTCTAAGAGCTCTTAGTATATTCACAGGTCAACGAATCTGGCAATTTTGGTTTTATTGGTCATCTCTGGAACATTTTTTTCCAAGGTGTAGCCCTGACATTCGTAAGCAGCACGGTGCACACACCGGACTGAACGTTCTCATGGTTCAAACCATCAACGCTTGCCGCACGAGATCAGATATCTCATCATAAATCAGGCTTCTGGCACGGACAATTCATCGGACATACCAACGTGCTTCTCATCTTATTTCCGCTACATCATCCTCAACATTCAGGACCGACCCAGAGACAACCTCTGTCGCTTATCTATACGAGTGCAGTTTTCTGCCACGGTACATCTCAGCCGGCATCGGACTCTGCGACGTCGTAAGCACTACCTAACGTTGGCAAATGCAAGCGCGAACTAACAGCAATATCCTCGCTGCACGGTCATTCCTGTTTGCTCATTGGCGAACATACACCCTCGATCTCCACGGCTCATTCGTTTTTACAGCACCACAGAAGATGCTTTGCTAGACTATACGGGATTGTTTGCGAACGTTCGCAAGGAACCGTTTACCTTGTTTATGCAAACCATGGATATCTCAGGGTTTACGACATTTCCCATTAAACGATTGCGCGGATAACACTATCAGCCAAAAACAAAAGTGTTCTG
>LOND01000029.1:38200-87829 GCA_014220965.1 Paragonimus kellicotti
AGCAGGTTATGCACGAGGAGGCGCTGCTTAGTTACATCGTAGAGGTAGAACAAATTATTAACAACCGTCCACTTGTGCCTATCTATGATGATCCTCAAAATCCGAAGGTGCTGAGACCGAATGATCTGTTATTGCTCCGGTCGAATTGGGGTTTTCTAAATGACGAAGTTACATTGTCAGAGCGTTATACTAAGGGTTGGAGGCAAGCCCAACATCTCGCTTGCGTGTTTTGGAAGCAGTGGCGACGTGAATACCTTCCCGGATTGCAAGCATATCACAAGTGGTTTACTGCCTCACGTGATTTACAGGTAGGGGACGTCGTACTCCTTTGTGACACATCAGCTCCTCGGGGTGTTTGGCCGAAAGGCATAGTAACCAATGCATTCCCAGGACCAGATAACCATGTGAGACAAGTATTCGTGAAAACAAAACAAGGTGTTGTAAGGCGTGATATCAGGTCACTGTGTCTTCTGGAAGGGCACGACAGAAGTTAATTCTGGTATGTCAAGAGTTGCTTCAGAATCCCATGTGCATTATCCTCTGATAGTCTTCGTGGGTTTGTATAGAAAGCCCAAGTGGCTTTCGGGGCCCGGTGTTGGATCTGTTGAAGTTCGTCTGGTACGTTTGTCGTCTTTTGTCTGGTATGATGCGGAACGATGAATCCGTTGAGGTATGTTTGGTTTGTTTGTAAAAGGCCGATCCTTAATTTGCCTTTAGTTGTCTTTATTGTGTGCAGTAAACAATCATGACATATTTTGTACCATAACTGCACATAAAAGGTTTACTTTCTTACATTTTATAACTGTCATTGTCTGTAAAAACTTCCTTCTTGGTGTTGTTTGATACGCTTTTCATCTTCATCTGCACCCGATTGTTTTAATGAGGTCATTTCCCGTTGACTGGTGGCCGTTTGTGAACACGTGCTTAGCTGCTCCATTTTGTACTCCTTTGCTGGATATTTTGTGTACCCGGTTGATTCACATTCAAGGTGAGATAGTACCTTTGTTGTAATTTTATTAAACAGTACCGTATAAATTCCAATACTTTCGACCGCCTTTTCTGACGTTTTCTGGACTTGGAAGATAGTCCCGTCAACCCGACCGTCTGAATAAGCGTTATTGGAATTGTCGAATACGCGTTACTGAGTGAATTACCCTAAATCGCCAGGAGCGATTTAACAGTGAGAATGGATGTCATAGACGTGAAAACACGTGCTTTTATTTGAAATCTGAATGTAATTAGGCAGGAAAACGTGATTATACTTCTGACGGTTGAACCGTTGTTGGATCATGAGGACTACGCTTTTTATAAAGCTGCGAACGTGGGATATGGCATTAGACATATTGCAACGTAGGATTATGCGCGAAAACTGAGCAAGTCGGTGGTATTTTCTTAGTTATACTCGGCATGCGTAACCGTCGGTTATCGCCTCCTTTCTATCATTCCATTGTTATACAACAAAACGGTGCAACCTCCCTAGGTGCTCGACTGCTGCTAGCTGCTCCAGCACTCAACACACCTCACATACTCTCACCATTTCAGCAGTTCACGTGATCGGAGCAGACGGACAAAGATCTGACTGTTGAACTGAGATCGAATCTGCTGTGAAACCACAAATCCCGGAATACCTTAAGGCGGAGATACTATGTAAGTATACTTCCAGCTCCGCAAGAAACCGGCGAATGTATTTTCTCTATCGAACATTTCATTCCCGTGTAACTCTTTGTGGCATTTTATAGTTGCAACAATTAACCGACACACGCTGTTTACTATGTCGTTCTCCCTGCGTTCCGTGGTTATGTTGTGGCGAGCGTGACTTGTGACTGTTGTTTTGTGTTCGCTGTTTGAATGTCCCTTCTTTGAAAGTTCCTCTCTACGTTTCAGCTTGTGATCAGTCGACTGTGAACTGGTATCTGCTTTTTGTATTACGCGATCCAGGTGGTTTCCCTTCTGTTTCAAACGTCGGATGATCGTGCTAGCGAGGTACGGCTAATTGTAAGGGTCTTCATACTTTATCTATTCTAGGCATGTTACTCGCAAATGGGGCTTTGAAATTGTGAAGAATCGTTTCAGCACGCGGTTATACCAGTTGGATTACGGAAGTAAACATTTTCAGTATCGTCGCCCATTACTCTCACTGGTGTACACAAATGTGTTGTCGAGCCATTCTTTCTACGAGTCCCTCCACACGGACGCTCTTCGTCTCAACCATTTAGAATGCAGCACTTCCAATGGTCAGAAAAACCAATTGAATCCGATCTTTCTCATTACTGTTACTCACAATTACGGGCCAACTAAGTCCATTGAACAGTTTCCTCTTAAGCGTGTCCTTACACATTCAACGGCTTCAGTTGACCCACCAAAAACTGATCCGGATAAAAAGAAGGTATCGGTTTATAATCATTTGTACAGCTTCTCAGAGCACCGATAGTAAAACCAAGCTCACCTTGTGGCAACGGACTAAAAAAGAATTGTTGCATTATTATCATGGTTTTCGTCTACTGGGTTTAGAATTCAAAATTGCTTCCGGTATTTGCTTTAGATTGTTACGGGGCCATACGTTAACTCGCCGTGAACGAAAACAGGTTTGTTTTTTCCAGACTTGTAACCAGTTGTATCAGCTAGTTCGGACCGTAGCTGATATCGTCCGCTTGGTTCCCTTTGTCGTGTTTGTAATCGTACCTTTCATGGAATTTCTGCTCCCCGTGTATCTGAAATTCTTTCCCTTCATGCTCCCAAGTACTTTCAAAGACAAGAATTCCGAGGTTTGTGGTGCTTTGCTACAACTTGAATTTTAGGCGGAGAAACTACGTCAGCGATTGAAAGCCAAGCTGGAAATGACACGATTTTTGCAAGAGACTCTTCACCAAACCACAAGTGCTTCGGTTGGTGGTGCCGATTCTACAACGGTGTCGGAATTTCAGGAGTTTTTGAAGAAGGTAGTCACACATATTTGGATCTCTAATGATTCTTCCAAACTTTTACCTAATTGATATTTATATACTTACCGGTACATGAGATATGTTTAATGTGTGATTACTTCCCTTTGGAGCGAGCACTATTGCACCGTTCAGTGATTCGCGGTTAGTGAACAAGAATACATGCGTTCCGGGTCCCTTAAAACCCATAGATCTTGTAGTGGAGCAGTCTTATTGTGTTCTCAAAGTGTCAGACCAGATGCCGATGACGAGTTGTGTCAACAAGTCCCTTTATCCGGCAATGTTGATTAATATCACGTGAATCTGTTGAGATCACTGTATGCTCACTCTGCAAGCAGGGTGAGGGTTTATGGACAGCTGTCTCGGGCATTCATCACTTCTAGTGGTGTTCGTCAAGGGTGTCCGATTTCCCCTTTCCTGTTCAATTTTGTCATGGACGACATTTTGGAGGGTGCGCTTAAGGAGTCCAGTGGACTTGGTGTTGAGCTTCTTCCTGGCGCTCGGTTGACCGATCTGGAGTACGCGGACGACATTGTCTTACTTAGCCCCTCTGCCGAAGACATGCAGACCATGCTGAACAAGGTGAATGACCGGGCTGGTTTGTATGGAATGCGCTTCGCACCTTCAAAGTGCAAAGTGTTACTTCAAGACTGGGGCATTTCCACTCCTACTTTCTTTATTGCAGGTAATCCGCTTGAGACTGTGGACAGTTTCACCTACTTGGGTAGCATTATCTCGTCAGCTTGTAATATTGATGAGATATCAACGAGGATAGCAAAGGCACGAGTTGCCTTTGCCAACCTGCGTCATCTGTGGCGTCGAAAAGACGTTCGATTGTCGCTGAAAGGAAGAGTATATAATGCTTGTGTGCGTTCTGTTTTGCTCTATGGTTCGGAGACGTGGCCTGTTCGCAAGGAAGATATCAACAAGCTTGCTGTATTTGACCATCGTTGTCTCCGCCAAATAGCCCACATTAAGTGGACTGATCGCGTGAGCAATGCGGCAGTTCGCCGGCGCGTATTCCGGAACGCTCGGGATGCGCGATCGATCGGTCAACTACTCACGTTGCACAGCCTGCGATGGTTAGGTCACGTACTCCGCATGCCAGCTGAGCGTTTACCGTACCGGGCATTATATACTGAGACCACCAACAGTTGGGTGAAACCACGTGGTGGTCAAGCGACAACGTGGTCACGAAATATGAGAACCCTGACTGCTCCACTGAGTAAAGTGGGTAGGTGTCGCCTGCCTGGATGGGGTCCTCGTGATCACTCAAACCGCTGGTTGGAGACGCTATCCGAGATGGCGGCGTGTCGCAGTCAATGGCGTACCTGCATCCATACCATTTCTAGTTCTTTTGCTTAGACTTCTATTAATTTTCAACCTTCTTAGTAACGTTTTCTTCTAGGATATTCCACGTCACTGTTGAGGTGAGCGGCAGCCCGAGCCACAGTACCTTTTGGTCAGGCTCATGGCTGATATGATGATGATGATGAATATTAGTAGTACTGGATTTTGTCCAATCCGGTTCAATAGCATATCGGGGAAGGAAGCGAAAGCACGGAATGAGTTGCCACCCACTCAGCTGTACTCGAAAGTGAATGGAACAGTCGTAAACTCTGAACAGCTGTGCAGAATGTGCAAGTAGTCTGACGAGAAGACTGTAGTGCTTCTTACAGCTTTAACGCCACATTACATGTTACTATGCGGTACGCAGTTTCAAATGTAGGCTAGATGGTTAAACTGTCCATGCTCGTACCTCTTCTACTTTCAGTTATTATTGTGGCTCTTTCGAACGTAGCTACCTCACTTTTGTGTTACTCGTTTCCAGTCCAGGTTATTTCGTGGTGTTTCTGCGGTGTTGCTTTATATTTACAGGATCACTTCAGCCAAGTGGGTTACACTAGTACAGAGGCAGAGAGTGGAAACATAACTACGGGACCAGTCCCGATCCTGCGAGCGCCTACAAAAGCCACTCCATCACCTGATGCTTGGAACCTTAATTGCGAACACAGCCGTTGCTCTGTAAAACATAGCAGTGGCTAGCTAGTGACTTGTACGAGGAAATGAAGCAACCGCCATTATGTTTTTCTCCACCGATTGAACATGCCTCTTGTGTTCGTACTGCGAGTATCTCCATCATTTATAGTTGGAGACAATTGCAACGCCCAAATTGATGAAACGGTCTGTTTATCTTGAGCATCTTAGGACTACCTGTCTCTAACTTGAAAGTGCAAAATTAGATCAAAACTACATTTTCGTCGGGCGACTGGAGCAGCACAAACGGCATGTATTCTGTTTAGCAATCGATTGAAGTCAGCTGACGAGGCCTAATGTAATCGGGGCAATCCTTCGAACGGCAGTTGGAAAGAAGATAGCTCGCAAGTCTGACATCTCGATGTTCTTAAGTTGCTTACGTCTTATCTGCTTTCAAGATCACTAAACCTGTAACCGTTTCATCTGATCTGAAGAAAACATTTGTTAGGAATGAAGCGTTACTGATAACAAAACTTGTAAATTGTTCACAAGTTTTGTGAAATCTCTAACTTGAAATTAGATAGCGTTCTTCCAACCTTAGTCACGTCTCCTCTGCACCACGTTTCAACATGATTGTGCAACAGTTGGATACACCTGCTAACCAATGCTGGCCATTGGTGAAAATGATGAAAAGATTCCAACTGTCCGAGGATATTCGACCTACTTGTGCCACGGTTTTTCGCATAAGAACTAGTGGTGTGTTACGAAAGTTTACTGCCTAATCACGTGAATTATTGTAATGCCTTGTTTAATGTGTAAGTGGACATGAAGGAAGTTGCATCCTACAAGCGTACTGCCAGCTCCATGGGCTAGTCAGGTTAGCGGATTTGTGCGGATATTAACAGGGACAGATAGTTTGTATTTCCCGCCCTTTCTATCCACCCAAAAGTAGCCCTTCAAAACCCAGTGAAAACTCTGTATCGCTGTGCCGTGCCAAAACCTGGTATCAGGAAGCTTTCATCCCTAACCCCCAAGTCGTAGTCTTTGTCCACGCATAAATCTGTTTCGGGTCATGCCGTTAACTCTGATGATAGTACACATGACATAAAAACGTACGAAGCAAACTCGTGAAAACGCATACAGACGCTGACACACTTATATGCCCAAGGGCGCTTCGAACAAAGGTCGCGTTACTCCTGTCCTGACAATTCGCCTCCCGATTCCCAATGTGGGGCGGAAAAGATTGAAATGGTTCGTGACCATGTCATCGCCTGATCGTCTTGCGTTTGTTTAACAGTCAGCAGCAACATTGTACAATGGGCGATATGACAGTTATTCCACCAGCACATGGAGCGCGCGACATAACCTGTTGGAGGTGTTTGATTAACTCCTCCAGGTGATCGGTTGTAATGTTAATAGCTATAGTCCGACGCTTCCGGTCGTATTTGTGTCGCTGGAAAAAACGATGGCTTGACGTTTACACAACATTAATGCTATGATCCCGTTTACGCTAGGTTTATGTTACGATTCCACTCGGAAATTTTCGAGGTATTGTATGCTACGAACCGGGTTTTTGGCACGTCTAGTCTCACCATGTGTTTGTTACTATAATTCGGGCTTACAGTTCGAAAACTCATACCGTTATCAAGGGACCGTTTCAATCTGAGTTAGGTAGTTTACAGTACTGACTTCACCGACGCAGAACGAACGCTTTGCGACATTTTGTCGTTTTGTTTACTCTCATCCGTGGAAAACGTAGAACTCGCAGATAATGTGCTATAGGCCAGCAAGGGCGAACGGGAAATGGACGCGCTTACATCCTCAGGAAGCATTATGTCTCAATACCACGGTGGCGCACGCCGACTGGCAAGTTCTGATTAGCAAGGCTTCACTAGAGGCCAGTAGCTACATGTTCGAATTGCATAACAGTACTTTGAATGAGTTAAGTGAATCAACTTGATAACCAGTTTTTGAGGCGTCTAGTAACAGTGATACTTCAGGTTGAACATCATTCATATTTGATCGCAACCTTCACAGTCAGGTAGGCTTTCCAGCCAGCCTCCTGGATAATCAATCATATAGCATTTCAAACAGCAGGTTCACCGGTTTGAGTGTGTTCTGTTAAATTGTTTCCGTCATTTTGCTGACATGGCTTCTTGCCCGTTCTTTTCATATGAACGCCATTGTAGGCGCAAATAAACTGTTAAAAAACATGAGGGGCAGACTGATTAATCAAACTGCGATAATGTGGAACTGGTCAGCCGCACACATGCGCGGTAGTGCATATTTCAATTTGTGCTTGATGTCCTTCGCTGGCTGATCCCCTTCAAATTACAAAAGTAGATTTGTATTCTTTTGAGTCGTTCCAAGTGGCTCTTTTACTTGTTCATTGTGTTGTGAACTTCTCTGAGTTTCTCGAGATATCCGTTTGCTCGTAACATTTTTCTCAGCATCTCCCGCGTGACGTTCATGAGTGGTGTGATTAGTCGGGTTCTGGGAGACGGGGAATTGATCAAACCACGTTTGTGTACCATTGGAACACAACTGGAGAACTCACCAGAATGTACCATTCGACAGAATTGGCTAAGGCCTCCTGTGGGATTGCCGTGGTGCTGATGACGTGCTACTTGG
Organism: Paragonimus kellicotti; assembly: GCA_014220965.1. Taxonomy (NCBI): domain Eukaryota; kingdom Metazoa; phylum Platyhelminthes; class Trematoda; order Plagiorchiida; family Troglotrematidae; genus Paragonimus; species Paragonimus kellicotti. The sequence continues at coordinate 45,748 of LOND01000029.1, forward strand.
CTTGCATACTTGCGTGTCCATGCCCTGTCCATCTTTATTTGTCTGTCCTATACGATCTGCATGTTTTTCGTTTGTGAGTAACGCGTTTTGTTTTCTGCATTGATGAAGTTGTTTGTGGAAACCCAATGTTTCGGATATCCCATTAGTTTAATTTTGTTTTCACAACGGACAAGTTGTTTGTGCAAACGTACAAATGGTTTCATGTTTTAGTTTTTCTCTAACTGAATCACGAAGTGTCTTTTCTCGTGATAATGTTGGAAAAGTGGGAGTAAGAACTGATGTCAGTCTAGTGTTTCATGCCGTAGTTGGTTCATCGTGTACACGGTTGTTCATTGACCACCGTCCTCTTTGACAACAGCGTGTCAGTGTCAGTAATTTTCGAGATGACTGCTTCTCTGCTAAGTATTGAGAACAGATAACGATGTCTACTTCCAAGGCATTTGATCATGACTACGCATGATTTGCAGTCGTTCGATTTGATGTTACATCTTCGATTGAATACTACATTTTCAATATTTCGTAATAGGTTCAAGAGTCTGGCCAACCAGCTTCGGCGGAAGGTATAACGCGGTTTTCTAAGCTCTTTGAAGACCAAGTCACACTTGATTCGTTGGAAGTGAAACAGCTGAAAATGCTATGTCAATTATTGTCTCTCCCCACGATTGGTCCGAGCAATTTATTACGTTTTCAAATTTGGATGCGAGTGAGGCAGCTGAAGGCTGAAGACAGAGTATGTTTTTGTGTTATTTTCGAAGCTTGGTTGATTGCGCTTCACTCCTTCGTTGTTTCGTTCATCGTACAGCTTATTTGTATTTGGTGCTGTTCATACGGTTTCTGTTAAACGTCAAGGTGTTTTTCGATTTGTTGATTCATGTCAATGTTATTCTTCGGTGTTCACTTGGTTATCACACCTAAGTCCCATGCCGCTGGCTTTCTGACTTCATTCATCTGTTTTGGATGACAGGCTCAAGATAGGAAGTTTAACTTAAATAATCTTAACTAATTGTTTCTTAGTGTAATAGAGGTTGTAGTACCTGAGTTTCCTATCTCTGTTTATTGTTATCGTAATCCTTGTTTCCGATTTATGACTAGCCGTAGACCTGTCAGTACCGTAAGGTAAATATTCCAAAAAATTTCATCTCATCCCTGTCAGTATGGGCGTGCCCGCTAATTTAACTACCACGTTTTTCAGACAGTGCACCTGTCGATCACTAGCTACTCCTTGTTTTTTTATCTAGTCGCATTTTGTTTTAGATTTGATGTAATCACTCTGCTACTTTCGTTGCTAATTAACCTGTAGATTTGTTCAGTGCAAATGTGTTTTTTTTTCCGAACATGTCTGTCTTGTACGTTGTAAAGCCTTTCTGAGTGAGCATTTGAGAAGTGATACGATTGGTCGTGTTTTCGTTGTCCTTGTTTCCTGCATGCCGTTGCTGCTTATGTATGCAATTACTTATGGTCTTTGTGCATAACTTTCTTCCCGTTTTACGTGTTACAAATCATCAGTAACTTTTGTTGCCCCGTTGAATCGTTGATCTCGTGCTGGCGTATGGTTTGGATAGATGGGGAGTACATTGTACCTCATTCATATGCCCATTTTATCGGTTGTTTTTATCTCTAACAGGCAAACATTTTGAACTGCCGTATTTGTTTCTTTGCTTTCGTTACAGCTGATTGCAAAGGAAGGTGTTGAACAAATACCAGCTTGGGAATTGCAAAGTCTATGTCAAGACCGTGGAATGCGATCAGCCGGAATGACTGAAGAGAAGCTACGCTTTCAGTTATGTCAATGGCTCACTTTGCATTTGGAGAAAAACGTCCCGGTTACTCTACTTCTCTTCTCAAGGGCTATGCACGTTACCCATGCTCTTGCAGACGAACTTCCACTGAAAGAAGTAATTTTTTTTCACATTCCTTCCACCGTGCCCCTACTTTTTGATTGTCTTCCTTATCTGTGATCAAGCTTGTTGATTGTTCCCCGTCAACGTAATACATACATCATTGCTCTAGCTCGTCTAAAGTTGAGCGGCATATTTAACCCACTCATTTAAATCAATGGATATTCGACGGGCATCTGAATGAACAGGCCTGTGCTGTTCACAAATTACGCATGTATCATTAACAGATTTCGCAGTTATCAGATCGGACCTCATATTCGCTCATCGTTGTGTTTGTCAACCGTCTGTTCAACCATCCTGACTATCTTCAATCGGAACAATTCACATCAGTCAAGAAAGAGGTTAGAACCACAATACAAAGGTCCATTCTGTTGGTTCTTAGTTTTGTCATCCTTATTCAGTTCGTTCAAAAAAAAGTAAAGACAGTTTGAGAGTGAGTGTAATGGGTTGCGACTGCTCCCCATCATGTTTTAGTGACTATGGACAACGGAATTTAGTGAGGAAATCTTTCCGTAATTTGTTCGACTGATGAACCGTACTAAATCAGTAATAACGGTTTACCCGAAGCACTCGTTCATCCTTATTCTTTTTTCGTATTATATTGTCTCCCCGTTCCCGACTTAATTTTGCCCGAACAATAAGCATCGCTGTGGTTTTTGATCGACAATTAGTCCTACAAACTTTCAAAAATTTTGGTTCCTTATGTTTACGTTCCTGGTACACTTCTGCATTGTGCATTGAGAAACAAGTTTTCATGGTGTCATGATCACAACGTTCTCACAACGTTTTGACGCACTGACGAAACCTCATGAGCACTTGCCATCTTGAGGTTAGTTTTTTCCCCCAAGTGAGTAGTTCCGTTCAGCCCGAGTTGAGTTGATTTGCAATTTATCCCGTAGCTTCCAAAAAATGTTGGAATGCATCATTAGTTATATGCTTGGAACGAAAACTACTAAATCGTGAACGCTCACATTTTACCTGGTTGAACTATTAGAACCATTGTAACTCCGTTGACAACGGAACATAAGTGTCTCTGTGGTCATGTCGAAACAATGATGATTTTGATTATGCCTTTTGCTGCTCAAATATATCTAGAATGCACATTAGTGGTAAATTCGTGGCAAATAAACTCTTCGCTTTCTCCTTCAGAATGCATACGACATTAATTATGAATTGGTTTAGAAGAGGTACAATTGTGAAAAATCTGAGCTTCAGCGACAGAAACAACGTGTCTAAATGCGGCAATCGCTCTACCAGCCAAGGTAGTCAATTCTTTGGACCCTTTAATAGATTCCATTTAAAGTAGTAAGACGGATGGGTAACTGAATGAAAATGTGAAACTGAGCTCCCAGCGTGGCCTTGTGGTTCAGATAGTTGAAGGCTTGTATTTGAGAATGCCGTTTCTTCCGCATTTTTCACGATTTAATTTTCTTTTAAACGAGCATACCTGCCAAACTACTTATCAGCAGTAAAAATGGTTCTCATGTGAAGATTGCGTGGCCCATATTTCAGTGTGAATCTGAATTTCCTTGTGATTGCAAATGTATTTGCTGTGGTGTTGCAGTTTGCTACAACGATGTTAAGTTGGCAACTTGAATACTTAGACAAGAAACTTACTAGCACACAGCTTCGAGCTGGAGCCGAAAACCTTCTGTAGCTACCAGGATTTCACATTCCACACCAAATGGTGCAAACATATGTAGCCTTGTAGGTCGATCTGATAGTGACGTCTAAATTGATTGCAGCAAAAGTTGATCGGGTGGACCTAAAGTTATTCTACTACATTCGTCGGAGAAAATCCGCGAGCATGGCCACGTTCGCTTGATGGCAGGACAGCAACATGACATCTTCGACGCAGTTTGGACCTACCTAATTACCTCTGACAGCCTATGGGTGTATCTTTGGAACGGACACCTTTTCCCAGAAGAGCAGTACTTGTTCTAAGCACGCTGCGAACTATGCGTTGTCTTGTGGTACTGGCTTTTGGGCCAAAGGTTATATTTGAGAACCTTACTCGTTCCCCTGTCTCGGTCAGAGTGCCCTGCCTGTATCTGGGCCTACGTATACTCAGGAATACTCGTAACACCACCAATCATACGTTAGCTGTCTGACACTGTAAACCGAATCACCCTATCTGTTGCATACACCGTGGCGAAAACGTGATACTGTTCCCTCTTTTCATCATCCTATCTAGGTTATGCCTTAGGTCTCCCAGACCCTGTTTCTAACAGTTGTATTAATTGCACAATAGATATAACCAATTGTAATAAAACTGTTTCATTGAGTCCGATCTCTTGTCAGCCAGCCTCCGGTTTCCATCATCCTTTACTTAGGCTTAGAATGCGAGCTTATGAATGTGCTTTCAAATTTCCTATTCCGATAAGCCAGACTGCTTGAAATTGGACGTTGACTGCATTTCGAAGACTACGATCCAGAACAGTGGTCAACGTATTGAACTAAGTTTATTCGAACTACCCACCCGGTAATGATCGCGCACTTCAGGTGTCTCCGTGGCTGCCGCTGTCAACCAGCCTGAACTAAGTATGACCCTCTGCACAACGCAGTCAGCCGCATTGATAGCTTGGGTTCCTGTCCTCTTCGAAGGTTCTGTTGGGATCAACTTTGGATTCCAACTATATTGAACACTTCCCACTGTCTGTCAGCGCTCCTACTGAATGCTGTAACAACGCTATCATGAACGGCTTTCACTCAGATCTACCTGCATCTTAAGTCAACACACAAATCTGATGTAATCCTTTTGATCAGAGATGCGAACGTTTAGGTCATTTGACTTGGCGATGCGGAGTCCTCTTTGAGTGACATGATTGGGCTAGTGTCAAGTCATTCGGATAATGGTGGGCGGTTGTTGCAGCTATGCTGCTGGTGTTAGCTACTTTTAACCAACATCGTATGCTCCATCGTTCTACTTGTCGGTCCCCTTTACTAACTGAGACCGCCTCATGTAGGCCACATAGTTAACTATAGTTAGTACAGCCCCACTGTAAACTGTCATCTTTATGAGAGATCGCAGTTAGGTTTATACGATGCCTTCGTACATTATCGCTTTGTTATTCATTTCACTGGACAACTCTCTCACTGACGACGACTGGCTGTTCGGGCAACTGGTCATGGAGTGAGACCTGTGCACAAAAATAACCTCGAATGCAGGCTCGGCTGTTCTTTCCTCAGAGATCTCGTCGGCCCTGCATCTGAATCTCTCCAACCGTTTATACAGCTGATGTCGTAGCACACTGCTTAGTGTTTCGCGTTTCATACGAGATCTTACAGAAACCTTATGGTTATTGTATATCGAACGGAATAATCCCCCCGTCATCTCCTACTACATATTAGAGTTGGGTATCTCTAAGTAGCTCAGGCGTAGCCTGACCATTGGCCGTGAAGCTTGGTCAACTGATGCAGTTGAGGAGATGGAAGCCGCCTTCGCTCCAGGGAATACAAGCGGACTCTTCAAGTTTATCCGTACCGTTACCCTAAAATGCCTATCCATCAGCGAATCTGTTAGCGACGCAGGTGGTGTAGCCATTCGAAATAAGTCTCTAGGAGTAGGAATCTAAGCGTAACTTTGGATGGGTCAATTTAGCTAGTCTCCTGTTTTACCGTGTCACCAATACAAGCTTGATTGTAATGCGTTGATCGGCAGATCTAAAACCATCTACGAATGTTGAGGTCCTCGAGTGCATTTCAGCTCCAGACGAACTCGCTGACTTTTTCAGAAGATAGCCGGTTCGTGCGGTGGATGCACCTAATCTGGGTGTTTGACCACCGTTGTCTCCGTCAGTTAGCCTGTATCAAGTGGACTGATACTGTGAGCAACGTGGCAGTATGTCAGCACGTGTTTGGGGGATGTGCGAGTTGACGACCGATAACTGAGATATGGAAAATGTGCAGCGAATGCCATCTGTTCACTTCCTCATGCTGCCTTATAAATGGTTTATTCGATGGGATTTATATCACCGAGTCCGACACAGTTTGACGGTTCGCACACGTCACCGATGATATGATGACCACCGGCAGGCTCACGCAAGGCAGGCAGATAACGATTTATCGTACAAGTCTCCTGATTCCACGGACTGGGGATTGGTATACGACTGCTATGTCATTCCACTGCCAGTTGTCCACCGTCATACCGTTATGAGTGACCAAGTCGGAGACATGATTGTTCTGATATTTAGTGAAACATTTCAACACAGTTGTAAGGGATGGTCAAAGCCCGGAACGGATGAATAACAGATCACAGGAGAGGTCGATTGGGTCATCTAGCGAACTCGATTCAACGGGCAAACAACGACAGACAAAGGCCCGCGACAGAAAACGACGGCCAAACAAACAGAACCGGACAGAAGTGCGCAGAATGGTTAGTTAGAAACTTGGCCGCGTTACGAACTGGGGTTCCAGTTGATAAACACGGGCACACGAGCGACGCAAAAAACGTGAATTGGAAATAAAGGGTCTTGCTTTACTTTTGTGGCGAAAGGTCGCTACATTGTTGTTACCTAACCACAACGCAGTGAAGCTGCTTCGGCCAAGTCCACTCGAAGATAGAGACGTAGAGGATTGACTGTCAGAATTTGACGTAACTGTAGCGCGCAGTAGACTGGAGGATGGTGCGCATCTTTTGACAGCATTTGTGGTACTGTTTACTGGGTGTGCGTGAACTGCTTGTGTGTCGAAGGAACAGATAAAGGTCACAGTCTCGTATTCAGGAACGCGGGCGTCAGTGATCCAATAACGAGGCCGACAATGGGCGATTGGCCGTTTTTATGGTGTCGAGTTTTGTGACACTCGTGACCGTCGGTCCTTTGTCAAAACCTCTTACGGTAATTGACACTGGGTCTGTCCAAGTTAGACAAAGAAATGACAGGGAGGTTCGTGGAACGGCGATTCATCCTGAGGTGGCCACCCAAATTGCAGGAGTAGGTATTGGTGGCGGAATGTTCCATGATGACAAATACTGACCTGCCGGTCAGAATTGCACAACGTCTGTCTGTACGGACGGAAGTGAGAGGGCTAGAAGTGAGTGATCTTGTGAGTCCCAGAGCAGACTGCTGTTCAAGTTGCACATAAACCTGATCAATTTTTGTTAACTATTCTATTACTCTAGTCAAAGATCCTTGTAGAGCTTGAAAACCTGTTGTTGGCAGTGTTCAGGGCGTTGATTACTATATTAAAAGGTGTTTATTATAATGGGAAAATAATCCGTAAGGTTACCCTGTATTGATACATCACATACAGTGTCGAATTAAACTCTGATATTCTTGGCTATTTTGATCGCAGTAATCAGCACGCTTTCTTTTCTCCTTATTGACCTTTTCAAATGCTTTCAATTTTTTTCAATCAAAAGGCCATTGCACAGTTACCACCCTCTGTGTCAGAAGAAGCAACAGCTCGTGTCCTGGAAACCACGCCCCATACGGAATTGGACCCCCGGACCAAAATGGAGGTTCTACGTAAAGAACAGGCAAGCATCAAGGCCGCGCGGGTACAACGAAAACAGGAGTTGGCTAAGCAAAAGAGCACTACTGAATCCGAGGCTAAACCAGTTCCAGACGTGTTCGCTAACAACGAGGTAATGGTCGACACAGCTCCTACCCTGAAAGGTCTGCCAAAGGAAGGTAACGCCTTATTAACTCAACTTGTCCAGCGTTATGACCACTGTTCATCTGTTCATTGAGTTGTATCCATAAAATGAGGTCAGTGGCCGCTTGCTAGGATTCATCTCTCCATTCCGATCAGATAACCTCAGAAAAATACCGGGAAAGATCTACTGTCCTATCCATATTCCATGTCCTATTGGCTCTTAAGCAACATTTGTCCGCTCGTTTACTAAGAACTTCCTGTAAGATGCGTCGTAGCACTATTTGAAGTCGATTACTAGTTAGCTTTTCGAACACATTTATTTCCACCGTTGAATAAGGGAACCTCAGTTTTGACCAACACGAAGCTGGTAGTGTTTTGTTCATTTTCCACAGTTCTGCTCTTGGTTGCTTTCGTCGTAGAGTGATGACAGGCTTTCCAAACCAAGTTGATTTATCATATTGTTCTGTTTTGTTCTGTTTAGCTTTGTGAATATTTTGATCGCTGTTAAGTAGTCACAGTTACTCTTTTGCCTCGTAGATTGGGCTTGCTTCTCTTCATGGTTGTGTGGCGGTTAATCATTGATGTGCGTCACCGATATGTTATTGTCTGTGAAGATTATTGTTCTGGTGGAAGCGTGTGAGATAATTTCGTATCTCTCTTTGTGTCTTCTGATTAACCTGTTCAAGTGGCAATTGCCGTTCTTAGATTTACTACCTTCGGAGTCAGGATCGAATGCGCTTCCTGGTGTTTCATCCAAAAAGCCCTCCACAACGGTAAGTTGATGAAAGTTGTGCATCCATTTTCTTCCTCTGTCGCCATAAGGTTTATATCTCTGTTTTACCTAGCTTGTATGTGTTTGTCACCTTTTCGTTACTTTTTAGCAGTGGATTGTGTATTTTCGCGCGTGTTGTGTTACTCATGTTGTTGATGGTCCTTAAGTATAGGTAATTATTTATTTCACACAAGATGAGCTTAGGCTGCTGGTGATATTCGATGATGTTAGATTGCTATTCCATCGTTCCGGTATTGCATGCTTGCGTATGCGAAAATTAGGAAAGCATTTGACAGTTCTTTGTCATGCTTGTAAGCTATGGTGCCATGCAGTACTACATTTTTAACTATGGGACAACTAATAGAAATCCAACCTTTTTGAAAATACCTTTATTTGGGCTGTTGAAAACATTAACCGGCGACCCCCGCCGTTTGGTGGATCAGTCGATCTTCTTTTCGGATGACTGGGTTATGGTGGCCTACTCCCTCTTTCAGGCTTTTTTTGGTGTGTTGTATGCTGATCGTTTTGCTCGTTTCTTCCTATTTCCATCCAAGGTACACTGAGGTGTAATCCCTCGTTGAACTACTTCCTGTCTCCCGTTTCCGACGAGACCCGACGCTGACGCGGTGTGACGGCTGATGCATCCTGATGAGTTATTAGACTAAACTGGACGGTGTGGTGATCTTACCGACAAAGTCACTCACGCCAGCCATACCACTAGGTAGAGATCTGACGAGCCGCGGTGTCCTGGTCCTCCAGTCTGGGAACTGCAAGAAAGTTGGCATCTTTTCGCCGGAAAAAAACTAGTTTCAGTACACCAACACCCATTTGTTGTCTCAAAACACAGGCTTCAGTTGAGAATTCTATTCATTCTTTTGTCTAGATCTGGGTGTCCTGATAGCATTTCCTGTGACGAAAAACCTTCCACAACACCAGTAATTCTATACTGTGCAGACCGTCACGCATCAGAAGTCGGGTCGCTCTATCTGCTGTGTGCAGCAGAATGGATGGAAGAATGCATGCTGCTGCTAACCCCTCCCCCACTGTCCTATCCAGCTCAACTCCCATGCCGCTCTCGGCCCCCATTTTTAATAATTGATCTACGAATCACAGCAGATATAGCTAATCATAGTAGCAATGTTCCGGTAAATCTCACCTCTTACTGCCCAGCCTCCGATCTCACTCGTCCTTAGTTTACTCCTATAGTGCGAGTTGCTGAAGATACTTTCAACGTTCGAACTGAAACGGGCAGGCCAACAGGCCGCTCGTACACGGAAGTTACGTTTATTAAACGTTTTCTGTTGCTTGTCAGAAACTAGAATCCAGTACAATAGTCAACGTGTGGAATTGACAACATCCACACTGTCTACTCGATATTGGTTGACTCTACAGAAGTCGCCACCGGCCTGGCTGGAATAGATATGGTCTATGATGATGATGTGATGTGGTATAATCCTCAACACAGTCGCACTGGTAGATTGAATTGCCATTATCAGTAGACTGTGCCATTCGTTTGCACGATCTGCTGAGGCCAGTTCTAGACACCAGATTTTCGGAAATATTTTCGTTGTAACTGCCTATGCTGTAATCGACTACGGTGACGTTACCATCAAGACGCCTTTTTCTCGGACTCGGTTACCTCCGCTGGTTGGCACATGACTGATCTAGTAATTTTGGCCGGAGACATCAGCACCGAGGTCGGACGTCTTGTTGAGGCCGAGTCTATTTTTGGCAGCTTTTTTGGATTGTCACCATACCATCCGGATAAGGATAGGCGCCTGTTGCAGCTGTGTGCCAAATACAAGCTGGTTTTTTTTTTAGCCTGCATTGGTTTTAGACATGGTTGTTTTGTTTGGCGCCCTCCTCAGAATCGGATCTGACCCCAGGTAGATCACATAGCTGTTAGTTGTAGGTGACGTGGTTCCATTCAGGTCTGTCTTCCCTGTTGATTCTGGTTTTGCATTAACACGTCGTTGTCCTTGCATTGGCAAGGCAACGACCCCATCAACCACAACGGCTGGCTGTTGAGAAACTGGCTTGGACATCAGTAAATCATGCTTGCTAAAGTTGCTTAGGATGCAAGCTTAGCAGTTTTAATCGCGAAAATTCCAACAGCTGTCGGACCCATATCTCACAAGTCATTCTTGAAGCAAACACTATAGCATATGATAGGGTGATTTGCGGGTTAAACAAACACTAGGTCTCAGAGAAATTCCTGGAACTGTTAGATGTCAAACGGAACATTCCTCGTTCCAGCTCATATAACGGGTTTAGGAGAGATATCCGTAGGGAGCTGGGGTATAACCTGATCGCCGAGTGTGAGGCTTGGCGAACAAAATGAGTTAAGGAAATAAAATCCGTTTTTGTTTCAGGTAACACTGACAAATTCTTAAAGCCGTCCTACTGGTCTAGGGTATTTGTCTGTCAGTGAATCTATCGGTGAGGCCGACGGCACGCTCACCCATAATAAGTCTAGAAGGTTAAGAAGCTTGCTGGAATTGTGTGTTACCGCAATATGTGTTACCATCCCTAACTTGCAGTGTAGTGCTCTCATCGGTAGATTTAGAACTACCCACCACAACTGAGTTCCGCTATGGCATTTCAGCTGTCAAACCCAGTACGGCCACCAGCCCAAATGTCTCTGTATCGACACTTTTTATGGGTTAGTAGAGATTAGTGTAGGCCTGGACTAGGTCGTTTTAGCTTGTGCGAGCGACGGAAACCATCCCTCCGTGCCGGGGTCATTCGATAACAGTTCCCATATCCAAAAAAGGAATCACGGACTTGTGAAAATCATAGGGGAACTAGCTTGACCCCAGTCATTACTGAGGTTCTGACATCCGTTGTAATCCGTTGACTCACTTCAACCCGGTAGACAGATATAAGGGAAGAACAAACGGGTTGCGACCTCTTTTTCTTTGCGACAGTTACATCGTTTGTCTATCAATTCGTCAGTCCACAAATTCGGAAGCTTTTTGTACTTCACTATACACATGGGTGGAATTACTTTAACAGACTCAACAATGGAGCATTCAACGTGGACGCCTATAGCTATGTATATCAATACCGCCAAGCGCAAATCATTCCTCGAGCACAGTGCTATGGTGACTCTAAAGCTTTCTTCATCCTCTGAGGTAATGGTCATACCCAACCTATTTGTTTCGAATCGCAAGGGGTTATCCGAATTTGTTTGAGGCTTCCACTGAAGGGTTTCATCTGAAAGAACATCGAATCAGATTAAGAGAAGACGCGTATCCGTTCTCCATGGGGCAACGGGGACCGCTGCCACTGACCAGGCGAGAGACCGTGACAACTGCTTTCAATGAAATGCTTCAAAGTGGAATGATCGACTAGATCGAGTGTGCTGATTGTGTTCATCCCGTGGTGGCTGCGTGAGAATTTGTGAGGATCTGCGAATCATCAACAAGCAAGTTGTGATTAAGAAATTCGTTCTCCACTGTAAGGAACCACTGGTTCCATCGTGTGCTGTCTAAGGTTTCTCCAGACCGGAGCTCTGCGTCTTCTCTCGCGTGCCTCTTACTAGCCACTTCAAACATCTGACTGTTTTTCTCACGATGGTAGCCTATTCTACCACACAGCCCTTAGGATTTTGTTAAGTTCCACGCCGTGTGCTTGGGAGAGATTCATATTTCATTTGCTTCTCGGACAGTGGAGCTGTGCTGTCTGTATGGATATTTATTCTTTTGGTGCTACTGAATGATACCACAACAGGAACTTGCATATTGCGTTGAGTAAATTGAATTAACGTAACCTCTGCCGAACTACACAGGAACGTGAGTTCTATTTATATGATTTTACTTTTCTTGAACTTGTTATACCTAGCAGGGACGTTTGCCCGGATATTGAGGGCGTTAAAGCCATATCTAAAGTACCAACATCACCTACTTTACCCCACGTTGGATGCTTCTCCACAGTGTGTTCCTACCTCTCCCCCCAAGGATCTTCCATACCTCAAAACTTTAAGGCACCGTTGAGCTTGTTAACCGGAGCAAACACCCTGTTCGAATGGTTGGACGGACAACAAGGTGCGTTTGCACAAATTCAAAATATGATTGTTTCCAACCCACTGGTTGTGATATTCAGTTATTCTTGCCAGACGTTCGTGTCAACTGGCTTCTGATTTTGGTTGTGGAACGGTACTGTCACAATTGCGTCGATGACAAAAGAGTTATTGTTCATGTCTCAAGGACTGGAGCGTAACTACTGCGGCGATGGAAAAAGATTGTAACTCGTGTCTGGGCCTGCGCAAGATGGCACACATGACGATTTGGTTGACACTTTACGGTGAAGATGGATCATGCGGCTAGTTTACATTGCTAATAAGCGGCAATAAGGAACATAAAACCTCTCCGTATTAGTCGATGATACGCTGGACTACACATTTACAACTGCGTCATAAAATTTCTTCCAACTTCACAAATTAGTTAGCCGAGTTCCTTTCACGTTTGACCATACTCAACATCAGTAGTGGGGAAGATTCCAAGGATGCAGAATTGATCGCGGTACCAAATGACCTTGAAACAATCACAAAAAGGAAATTCAGGAGTATGACTTGTTTCAAAGGTCAGACTATTTCCTTTTTATTGGTTGACCCGACGTTAAGCAGACTTCATATAACCTTACGTCGCTACCAAGTTTGGACTGATTTGTATGTAGCTGATGCATATATAATGAACAGACCCCGTTTCACTTCGGCAATATCGTTTACGATTAAGATAACCACTCTTGTATTTGAGGTTCATTCGCAAATCAAAGCCACACCATGGAATGGTTTTGGTAGCCGCGCATGTCTGCGGCAAAGGAGGCATCTGTAGGGAATAGATTGTGCGCCATTTTAAAAATCGGACAAAACGACGAAACCCTTTTCAGCACTTGTACAACCTGTTGAATGCCTTGAGACGACGTGATAGAAAATTGCGGTCGTTATAATGTGTCTTTTTGTTACACCATTGATAACCGTGATATATTGGTTGTTGGATGTTACTATATCAAATGACCTGAGATCCACTAGGACGACGATGTTGCTACCAGATGTATACTGTATGGGTTAAAGCACCTCATTGGTTGTCTCGATATAACTGAAGAACTTGTGGCCGAAGATTCACTATTTATGGAGCCAGGTAGGTTCTTCCTCCGCGTGATATTAAACACATTCTCAAAGTATCCTGCAATCCGGAATTCGGATTGGTGGTACGGCGGTGGAATCGATCGTTAGAAGAATCTAATCTACTCTGTTAGGATGTGGAGAGTGGGAGATGCTTTACTTGCCGCACTCTTTGGTAACAGAACCAGCCATTACGGTGCTGCAAACAATTGTTCGAGTTAACGCATTAAACTGAGCACAGCCATTAGCGTGAGAAAACCGAAAGGCGGAAATTATCAAAATCTACACACTAAACCGACACCCGTTTTACCCTGTGGCTCGTCTGTCCGTTTGAAACTACCCATCGTTCGCAAGGTCAACCGTTGCTCTCGAAATCACAAGCCAGCAATTGACTAATTGATCATGAGTCCACCAGTTACAGCGTAGATGACTTGTTATCACAAGGCCGCGGTCAGGGGTTTTCAGACTCCGTTGCAGTGCTGCCCAAGTTACGTGAGTTAGGCACAATGCATTGAACAAACCACCGTCATCCATCAAGATTCACCAGACTGATGGATCGCCACACATCTTCCTGTCTATGTTCCTAGAGAGGTGTGATGCATTGACGTTTGGTTGGAGTCTCTCTCACCCTCGCTGTTGGCGGCATCCGTTTCTGAGTTAATCTGTCGCTGGCTGGAGCCAAAAGACGCCTGTGCACGATCGTCACACAAGTGACTTGCGCTGCACCACATGCGGTTTAGCTCATGTACATTGTGTCCAAAATAATCTCAAGGGAATAAGGCTAAGTGGCAATGTTGAGCGGGGAACGTTTGTCGTGACATTCTAGTTGAACCGCGTGGGTACATCTCACTTACGGAAATAACAGGCAGTTGAATGAAAGTGGCCTTGCTAAGTCGAACGTCTAAACGGGGAAGAGTGAATCAGCGCACGCGAGTATACATGCTGTAAGTGTAGACAGTTCGAGTGTGTGTGTGCGTGCGTAGGGATGAAAAAGATTTCAATCATCTGTCAACACATCAGGTGTCATTTGCAATAGTCCTCCCATAAGGTCTCCACGAACATTGTCGCCCCCCTTGTGAAGACTAACTTTGTCATTTTAAAAACTGTTTACTGTAGAAAATGCTTGAACTTCCCCCCTGGGAAAGCCATCTTCAGGTAATGACCGTCCGGCATATCGACATTGAATGTGCTAACCGTCATCTACTGTCTTAGTGGTAACTGTGTGAAGCAATTCAGCCACGCTCATTGAAACTTCGTACGGTTGCCGCACTGTTACCAAAACAACTGTCAGGAAGATCTATAAAGCATCGTACGGCATTGGCAAAATGGAAGTAGAGTACTATTCGACTCCACATAGCTGGTCTACAAATTGTTACATACACGTGATAACAAAAGTAAATTTACACTGGAAGTTTAACTTGGGTACTGTTGATGTCTGTAATTCTTTTTCTGTCTTTTCATTGATGAAGAGTATTCATGTTATTAGTTGAAATATGCTTGAGACCGATTGAGTATTCATAATTCCAGAACAACAATCGGCAGTCTGTTCCACTGGTGAGGTTTCACTTCTGACAGAAGCCTCTTCAGACCAGGTGAACCAATTATAAATTTGGTGGTATTTAAGGTGGGCTAGACATAAAAACTAATGAACGAGGCGGAAGGTAACAGGTCATGGGTCAAGTGTACATAAACAGGGATCAACACCGGGT
The DNA here is from genome assembly GCA_014220965.1 of Paragonimus kellicotti. Classification (NCBI taxonomy): domain Eukaryota; kingdom Metazoa; phylum Platyhelminthes; class Trematoda; order Plagiorchiida; family Troglotrematidae; genus Paragonimus; species Paragonimus kellicotti. The sequence continues at coordinate 60,850 of LOND01000029.1, forward strand.
TCGAATGGCTAATTACTACAGATCAGAGACACGTGATCCGCTGGACAGAAATGAAATTGATATAGGAATCGTCCGAATTTGTATCCATGTATTTCTGTACTCACTGGTTTCTGAAATAGGCAGTGATTGTAGACGATTTTGACTGGCGTGGATAGCCACAAAAACCTGGTTAAAAAGTTCCGATTTGCTGTCTGATGTGAGGCCGGCACAAGAGGGCAGAACATCATCACTTTGTACACAGAATTAGCCCAGTTCCTATCAAGCATGTACTCTAGGTCAACTTGTTCCACATTTGTCCTCAGTTCGAGAACCTCAGTCGACCTTATTGATCTGCTTTGTTTATGAGACTGCTCCTCTTTGACACGCTTGCCTGAAATTTTTTTGTTCTCATTTGTTTTCTCTGTTAATATGGTTCCCTGACAGTCAGGTATCAATGTCACCCTCTGATGTACTATTCTTCGTGATGACGATCTACATCCTCCGATTTCTTCATTGCTACTTTCATAGATGTACTCTTCAACAGATCTCAGCTAGGGTTTGCTGCGGTGACGTTCACTCGATGTGCTCCGCCTATTTTTTCGTACTCCCGTTTGTCGTCACTGTTGCTCCAGCGTTTTCCTCCTCTTGTTAGCTGTTTGCAAATGTGTTTGTTGTTAGGCTAGCGCTTGACAAAGTATGATCACAGTCAACATATTCAAAGAGAACAAATTGGTATCGCGCCCTATCTTTCGAGCAGACGGTGCTAGCACACAAAGGTTTGGTGTACGTTTTACATTTCAAGGTGTTTAATCCTACTTCACAGTCGATCACCGTTGATACAAGCTCATGGTACGCGGCTACCCTTGCTTGGGTTGAATTCTCCTCAGCTCAGTGGTAATAATGCTGACTAGCACTCACGAAATTGCACGTTCTACCTTCGGATACGACAAACCGCTCCTGCCTAGTTATAGGCGACCTGATTGTATCCAGCCATACAATGTCGCATGACGAGCAGCTTGTGGAGTACTCTGTGCGACGTTGCTAATGGCGTATCCGCCAAGATTCAGGAACCACGCGATTCTTCACAGATCCGCAGCGCTTGAGCGGTGTGTGCCATAGCGTTATTATTTACGTTGCTTGCTTGCGCTGTAACAATTTCATAACTGGGACAACGTTTCAATAAATTGTTCTTTTTCCTGATGTTAACCTCAATAGGTGCTCGAAGCGGATAGAGCTAACTCTGGAACAAGACTGCAATCATGCAATGAAAGAGATACTGAAGATAGAGAAGCGTTTTACATCATGCGTTGTGGTGTTAATTCCATTTTTGTTTTTATGCTGCGCATCAAGCTCTTTCGTTTTCAGCAACCGGTTGCGAAGGTTTTATCTGACACAGTCACCGAACGCACAGCTGTCTCGTCCAGCTCTCTTACTGCGTCGCCTGAAGCGTACTTTGGCGCGGAGAATCTACAATCTGTTGTGACGGAACCGACCATCACAAAATTAGCGGGAAAGGAAGAGGACACTGAAATATCTGTTGAAGATCTCACTCAGATTGAAACCGCGATTGCCGAGTCGTCCAACGCGCTAAACGAAGAAGCGCTTCATGGGTTAAAGGTTAGGTTTGGAATTTTATTGACGATTTTCTTATTTTCTAATCGACTTTTTACTTTGACGCCGGCTATAGTTGCGTGTTTTTTTCCAGCAGGACAATCATGTTTTAAGGTCTCATCGTCAAATTAGAAAATATGTACTTGTTCTAGTTAGTTGACCGGCTGACTACAAAGTTATAGTTAGTCGAGGGCAGTTCAGTGGTACTGTTTCTTAATTATTAAGGTGATTCGCTTACTCTATTCAAAGCTGTGCTCCCAAGAAACTTCGTTCGTGCCCCCAATCTGCCGTAATCCCATTTAGCTTCCGGTTTAGTTACAAACGGCCTACGTTATTTATGATCTGCCTATTTAAAGATGGTTTTTGTTTATAGGTCGTTTAATTATATCCCGTTGATATGTATTTTTATACAACTGTTTGCCTAAGCCGCTTAATTAGGTGACGCAACAATTGGCTCACGGGTACTAGGCTGAAATCTCAAGTTCCTCGGTTCGGTACGATTCTTCCTCTGATGTCACGGGGGCGTCAGCTTTTTTGAAAGGCAGTCATGGAAGTACTGGTCCAACACTACTGTCCTGTGTCAATGTAGGAGTAATGCGCAAGGAAAAGTAAAACACTGCTGTTCACGTACTACTTCCGGTGAGTAGCAGTAATAGTAGTCTAGGAACGCTTTAATTTGCATGCTAAAGAGGCCTCAACTGTAGTTGGCGACAAGCTATTTCAATGAGCAGTTACCCTATGACGGAAAGAAGATTGTGTGACAAATATTTCAGGTCGTGTTTTAAACAGTTTTTTATCGTGACTCCTTAACCCGTTTGAGTCTGCGAAGTTAAAAATTGTCTCCGTCCACACCTCAGTGCAAGGTTAGAAAGTAAGAATGAGGTCTCCGCGATATATTCCAGTGGGTGAAAGCCCAGGTTTCCGAGACGATAACCATACGTAATGTTTCGAAGACTTATTTCGGCTTTCGTCGCAGCTCGCTGCACACGCTGTAGCACATTTATGTCTTTCCTAAGGTCAGTATAAACTACTGAGTTAGTATATTCAATCAGTGGTCAAACGTAAGTCCCATAACGAGCTTCAAAAGTCTGATCATTTCGAAGAGATGGTCGCTTTGTCGTACCTACTACAGCGAATACCTTTTTAGCTGCTTTTTCGTGATGAGAGAAGGACAAGTTGGACGATAGCCAGTATACCTAGGTCTTTTTCAAGAGTCATCTCGGCAACGGACGACCGTCTGTGCCCGTCGTGTTACGAAGACGTCACCAGGGTAACCACCGAGAGATGTGTACGTACTTATTGACATTGATGGGTAAACACTACTCTCCTGAACATTCGTTAACTGTGTTGAGGTGTTGGGGTCTTAGAAGTTCCAGATTTTTAGCTCTTCTGCATGTAGAAGAGTGGTTGCAACTTTCCCTCCGGCAATTCATTAACGTAGATTAAAAATAATATTAGCCGAAAGACTGATGTTTGTGGTGCATCCGCTAAAATAGGTACGATCTTCTCTCCGAAAGGTTCTGTCATCAAATGAGGCTGTCCGGTGGTCAATATCACCTCAACTTTCGGCAGAAGTGGACCGTGTGCCACTCGATCAAACGTCTTAATAAAGTCGAAACTAATGACGTCTGTGAATGCTAGCCTGGACTTTCAAGCTGTTTCGCTTCAATATTGACACGTGCTATTTATTTATCTTCTAACTGTCCTGTCAGTTTAGTTGATTGTTCTTTAACAGCAGCTCGTAAAGTTTTTTACCATATGTTGTTTTATATGCGTTGATCTCAACCGATTTGATACCATCATTTTGTCATCGATCTGCGCGACACTTACCTTTCCTACACCTTTGGGCGTACTTTTTACTTTGGTATTCCTTAACACTAAGCACTTGTTTGTTATTCACAGGCTCTGCCCATTCGATAACTCCGACCACTCTGTCATCAGGCTGCCCTCCACTACTTATTGTAAGTTGAGGCACCAACTCTCTGTTCGCTCTTTGGAGGTAGCAAAATTCAGGCTTCAACAATGTCTTCCCGAAAGCTATTCTAAGCCAAGAGAAGTGGTATCTTTAGCTCGTATTAGCTTATCCGTTCAGGAGAATGCATCAGTCTGATACCAGCAGCTGATAATCTGTCTGAGTTTCCACCTTGATACTTGCCGCCAATGGAAAACATTCCTCACTCATGGTGACAGATTTTCTCCTTAGTGTCTCAAAATTTCAAATGAAAAAAGAATAAACTTACTTTTGGTGACGTGTACTTCAAAGTCCAGCGGGTGTGAGTTAAATCGTTTAAATATACTGTACTTCCACACGTTACTGGGTTGTCGTAAGACCATAAAAATCAGTAAATTGCACTCTAACATCAAGAACTCATCGTCACTGTCGAAGAGTTAAACCATAATTTAAACTGGACAACTGACACTTTATTCTCAACTGACATAAAGCTCTTTCTCTTCGCTGTTGCACCGACGTTCACCGAGAGCTCAGCTATTCTATTTATGAGGATCTTATTCAGTTGCTACCCCTCGAAACAGACGGGTCCGACGGTTTTATTTCCAATCGATTTTAAGGGAAGTACGGTTTTTTTATACCGAGTTATTCACTTAAGTTCACATGTAACATACTGCCTGAGCAAGAGTGACACGCATCATGCCAGTCCAAAAAAGGCATTATTAACTGTCGTCCGATTTTACGCACGTCTCTAACAATGCACGCTTTTTTCAAAAAAAAACCACTCTCTCCACTCGAGCGGTTGTATCAGTTTGCTTGTCGTTGCTTACTGTCGATACCCTGGCGCATCTAATTCATTTCACTACGCCATCATTTGCTTGAAAATGTGAAGCTGTTTGCACTTGTTTCTTAGGCTACAGCGATTCGTTCGGCAATTATGGTAACTACGCTGTTTTAGCAACTCTAACTTTCAACTCTTGACGATATATTTTTCATGCGACCATTTTACGGACGGTAGCCAGTTGACTTAGTTTGGTGGTTAAACTCTATCGCCGCTCTCCGCTCGCTCCGGTGTTTTCCAAGGTTCAGTTCTCTACCGGTTTTTATTCTGGTTATGTGACACCTGCGCCAATTCACGATCACACTCCTTTATGTGTGGATGATGCGGTGTTAGACATCGGACACCCTACTCCGTTTTCATCGACTTTCCTATTGGACAGTTCGCCGGGACTGTCAAGCTAGTATGCTTCCTCCAGTCTTTTTCAGAACGATCAGATGCGTCGATACGCTGTTTTTTCTAGCTAAAAGTAATTAATATGAAGAACTTTCCGATGATTCTTCCTTTTCATATAACTATTAAACTTTTACCTCAATCTATTTCTGCTAACTGTCTGTGGCTTCCTTTCAGTCACAATACGATATCGGCGCTTCATGTTAATGACTTTTTTCACCAAAGTCAAAGCTTTCTTCGTATGTCTGACATTTAAGGTTTTTCCATTCTGCATCACTTAGTCAATCGAGTGGCCAGCGAATATATACTTCTCCACCTGATATACAGTTTGTTCGTATGAGCCGTGCTTAGCACAGTCATGACCATTTCTGCGCAACTTTCCGCTCATCGACTTAGGCCATTGTGAAACCTGTAGAATTACATTCTTGCCGAAAAAATTCTACCTATGTTCGAGATGTGACGCCGAGATACAGGTAACTTATGAGTAGTCAATTAACTGGTTTGTTCCAAGTTAGGCATCATTCACATCTGATCGTAGCCTTTGCGTTCACGTAAGCTTTCCAGCTAGCCTCTTCCGAAACGAAATAAAATACTTGAGTTTCGCTCTTGCTGGAGCGTCTCAGCGGTGCATATCCTTGCCACGACCGGGACTAGAACTCCGGCCACGCTTTCATGAGGCAACCGTGTTGACCACTGCGCCATTGACCTCACATTAGGCACGACCGAATTATCATATGTGAAACCAAGGACATGCACCACTAGTGAGTTCTGGCAGGTGAATCTCGACTCTAATCCTTCTGTTCGGAGGAGGCTGGCTAAGAAGTCTATCAGAACGCAAAAGCTGCGGTCAAACGTGAGTGACGTTCAGTTAAAAAAAACACAAACAAAGGTTATTAGGACGGACGCACACTGGCAAACCTCACCTCTAGTGGATAACTGCAGAGCAGGCTATGTTAACACTCGAAGTAGGTAGGACATTACACACACGCAACTTTAGTAAACAAACTAGGAAATCGTGACGCAACACTGCCACAGTAATTGAACTGACCCGATTTGGGTCGATAAACTTGACTCGTTTGTTGGTAAGTAGTAGAGGATTCTCCATATCGATTTGTTTGCGTTGTTAAGATTACGACAGGTCAGTCTACGAACTGCGTGTGGAATGGATGGACACTAAACTCTTCACTTGTCTCGTTCTCATTTGGCCGTCATTTGAAGGAAGTCGCATAAACCTGACAGATACCATAGACTGTCAAATATTTTACCCACTAAAACAACTGACGGATAGATCACGACGCTTATTACAATCGTGATTGTGTAGGACAGAGATCATGTAATTCGTTATCAGGTGATCAGCGAGCGAGCAGCACCAGTGCTGATTGCGTGTGCTAATTGTGGCTGACATTGAATGTGCACCATCCCGCCGACTGATACAAAGTAATTTGCGCATGTTGTCTTTAGCGAGTCGTACATTGATGGCTGATGTTTTAAAAACACGTCAGTGTGCTTCGCTGGGCCAAGTGAGGTCGTTCCAATTTGACCAGCAAACTGAGGGCGTGAATGACGCAAGGCACTTTACCGTTCGGAAGGGAATGGTTAAAGTAGTGGTATTCAATTCATATCACTTCCTTAATTCAGACAACTACTTGTTCTCTGCATCTTAGGCCAGATCCATTTACATAGATTTATTTGCACGCGTCTGGCTTCACTGTATCTGTCTTTCCTTATTTCGTTCGGCTTCTGCATAAATGCAATGCCACTTTTCTTGAATTAACCACGAAACTGAACCGATAGTTCCTTTCAATTAGAAGTGGTTGTCCATGAGTTGTACTGTGATTATTATTACTGTGGTTTAGGCTAACTGAATTGGCCGTCTTTCAATTGCTAATGAAATGAATGTGTAGATTGCCTGGACGTCGTCACACTTTGAGCTGTACGAAGCATATAAGAGACAGCGATCGACCTGAAGTAATTGTCAGATTTGGAAATAACGTTTCCGACTCTGTTCCCCTGGTTTGTCTCTCCGATCATCTATCTACTTATCTTTTCTTCGATGACTGCGGGTTTTACTATAAGTTTGCATAGTGCCTATAATGATACTCATACATTGCTTTTGGATGTGTTTTAAATTCCACATGGTCATTGCTTTTCAGGAAGAGGTGGCCGAGACGGAGAAAATTCAACAAAAACATGAAGCCACCTTGGTCTCCTCGGAGCATGTGGTGGACAAACGCACTAGTAAAGCAGCGGCCTTGCTGACGGCTCGCGTGAATCGCATGATCGGTGAAATGGATACCATGATAATTAAAGTGGACGAACAGAGAAAACGACTACTACGTGACATCAAAGTATGTCCCATTTCGTGGTATGGATTTAAAAATTGCGTATAATCAGTGTTACCATTGAGTAATGTGACAGATTTGTTGTGTTGAAATTGACTCAGCTGTAAACAATCTAAGCTTCAATTGAATTCGAACTATCGGCAAGCACCGCATGCCTTCACGCTGTTTGTGTTCTACAGGCTGAACTAGAAGACTACGCCGGTGGCTTGGAAGTATCACACGGATTTACTTACCTACTCATCCCACTATCATATACAGTCCACTTAATGCCCCCTATTGCTGCAAGGTTTAGGCACCTTAATGTTGAATGTTTGAATGTAGACGTAGCTATTTTTACTAGTTAAGGTCCCTTTCTCTCTCTTTTCTTCTCTCTTGCTGTACGGGGTTTCCTTTTTTCTTCATGGTATGTGACAGTTAAGCATCAATGGGAATCACTGATGTATTGCTGTCTATGATTATGATGATGATGATAATGCTTTTGGAATAAACTGCCCCAGAGGGATTTCTTAGGCGGCTAATGTTGGTATCCGTACTCTCCACCGTTGAGCATTAAATGCATATCACTTGGGGTTATCGTGGCGGATTTTTCGTTTGGACGAGGTTCACCTGCGAAATACCTGTGTTCGAACCAGTAACGCCAGTCCTCTATAGCCAAGTGTATTTCGTCACATACATAATAAGTTTTTTTGTGCTATTTATATTCGCAGCCTTTGCATTGTTTGTGAGTTGTTCCAAGTTTGCATGCGCAGTCGGTTAACCAGCTGATAGAACTGCACAATCTGCGGTGATTGTGTCGCGTAGGTTCGTCTCCCGGGCTGGGGCCCTCGCGACTCACAGAGTCGGTGGCTTGAGACGTTAGGTGAGATGGCGGCTAATCGAGCTCAGTGGCGTGAATGTTGTCGTTGTTTGGCCGAGTTGTCTGTGAAGTGAGTGCACTTAATGATGCGGGGCAGTGAAAGCCGTAAGGAAGCTGTCTTGCTGATGACGCCTTACTTTCGGTTGTTTGTTTGCAAGGTGTAGGCGTGAGTGCACTTAATGATGCGGGGCAGTGAAAGCCGTAAGGAAGCTGTCTTGCTGATGACGCCTTACTTTCGGTTGTTTGTTTGCAAGGTGTAGGCGCCTTGATGTTGTATGTTTGAATATAGACGTAGCTATTTTTAGTAGTTAGGTCCACTTCCCCTCCCCTCCTCTTTTTCTTCTTTCTTCCTATATAAGTTTTTTTTTCCTTTGTTCTTCGTGGTTGTGTGGCAGTCAAGCATCAGTGTGAACCACTGATGTATTGCTGTCTATGATGATGATGTGTCGCGTTGTTCGTGTACCAGTTGAACCTTTACCCAAGCTAACGTTATTCAATGAAATCATCAATGATCGAATAAGGCCACGAAGTCATCGGGCAGTGATATAGTTACTAGTTGTAAGAACTTTGATAAATTCATTGAATGAAGTAGTAGATGTCACCTATCCAGTTGGGGGTTTTATAACTGTCTACATCGCTGGTTCGAACCAGTGGCTTGATCCTGTCAAACGCGCCTGCATCACTAGCTGTTCTGCTTTTCCATGCTTTGGCTGGTATTTTGTTTTCTTATGCGTGACATTTTCCCCTAGAACGTTCCCACTAGTTAAAAAATGCTCGGGACCTAGTATGAATTCATAATTCCAGAACCACTTGCGAACAGTTGACAATTTTATTTATTGGTAGCATTTTATTAATGACGCAGAAGCCTTATCAGACAAATTTAGTAGTGCTTAAGGCAGGCTAGATGCGAATAATTAAACGAACCCAGAACTCATGGATCAGCTATATACAGACTTGGGGTCAGTACAACGTTTGACTCGCTATTTACAGTATCTCGGGGCACGTGATAAACGGGTCGAATGAAATCGTTACAGTCAGACAGATTAATCAAAGACTGGATTGAGTTCGCGGAGTGTAAAACAGGAAATAATAACCCGGATTAATCGGAAATTTGATTCATTCAGTCGTCGTTGCTATTCAATTCGCCTGATCAAAGACAGATCGTCATCTGCTAGAGAATTCGTCGCTGTCAGTTCTATTTACAGCGCACCTGGCCTTAATTTCAATGGTCTTTGTGACTAATCGCCCTCGTGTAGTTTTAAACCCTCATCTAGTTGTCCCGACATTCTCCATATCAGTGTCACGACTTCTGTCGAAAGTGTGACCAGCGATTGGGACATCTCTGTCCATTGCCTCTTATTTCACTGGATTTCCGGTTGCTTTCCCATGCTCCTTCGACGGCCGTTTATTCTAGCTGAGTTCTTGCACAGTCTGTTTAATGTAAATTTGTGAACAAAACTTGCATCTCACTGATGAGTAGTGGGGGTTTTGGTTAATCCGCTTTGAGCGTACGTCAAAACTGATTAAGTTGAGTAATTCCTTTATATATATATATATATATATATATATATATATATATATATATATATACTTAGTAGTGACTGCCAAACAAGCTCTTCCTTTGTTCACACACTTTGATGGCTACACCATGCACTGAGGAGGATGCCACCTAGACATCTGTTACACCAGGCATTCTTTACCGATGCTATGACCTACTGTCTTAAATTTTGAGGTGAGTGGATGATGACCTGGCGTAGAGAAAGGAAGTCGTTCGTCATCGAGCTGGCCATTATTGGTCGAGTTTATCCCTCGGGCTGGGGACTTTGCGACTCAGAATCGTAGGTGAGATGGCGGCCGATCGGGCTCAGTTAGGTAAACGTAGTCGTGGTTGTGTGGCAGTTAAGCATCAGTTTGAACCAGTTGTATTGCTGTCTATGATGATGATGGTGATGATGTCGTTGTTTGGCCGAGTTGTCTGTGAAGTGAGTGCACTTAATGATGCGGGGCAGTGAAAGCCGTAAGGAAGCTGTCTTGCTGATGACGCCTTACTTTCACTTACAGCTCGGTTGTTTGTTTGCAAGGTGTAGGCACCTTGATGTTGAATGTGGACGTATCTATTTCCAGTAGTTAAATCTCTTCCTCTCCACTGATTTTTTCCCTTCTATATATATATATATATATATATATATATCCCTCAAATGAATTGTCTATCCGTTTAGTAATTTAACTAGAAAACATGAGTTCACCCCCGAAGATAGTCTGGGGTTCAGTGCTTCAAATGTTATGACTAGACGTTTTTGTTTTGCCATTGTGAAATTCGTGGTTTTCTATTAATGAAAAAATCTTTCATTTTAGGCTCGTGAAGCTGATGTCATGCAGTTAACGGAGGATGGTAAGCAAACAGAATTGCTGGATGCAATTAAAGCCGATCATCAACGAGTGATTGACATTGGCGATCTTCTTGCGGCATTGAAACGTCTCCAAAAAGTCCCGGACGATGCGCGGTGGGAGAAAATACTTGAAGTGCTAGATGAAGACCATGACGGAAAGATTGAACTACAACATATATTGTCGGTAAGTCGCTGCTGGGGGCCGGTTTCATGATGCACACCGTTTTTATCGTCTTTCTGCTATCAATTTTTCTGGTTTGAAAATGACATGTTAAAAGCTGATCCTTTAAGAATTGTGTACTTCTGTTGTTGTTCTTGTTAGTTTTACCTGCTCTATCAACTGCCGATCAAACTCAGACATCATTTTCTATTTTGGGTATATTTGACGTTCTTCACAGGTTTAGAATTACATTCTTGCATCTGTCCTCCTCTTCTCAGCACAACGTGCCACCAGTGAATCTCAGGCGACTCCTGTTTGTTTTCAACTAGCGATGCTTTTCTAAAGCACTTTCTAAATCGCTTTATTTAAAAAAAATTTTCAATCGTGTTCGTCTCCTTCTACAGCAGTCCGTTCCTCGCTTTTGTGAACTTATATGGAAATTCAAGCGACAGTAATTGGTGTTTCTGTAAACTAGTGGAGTAAACTAACTTTGTACATGTTACCTGACGGTGGTTTGTGTCTACTGGAGATCTGGTTTATTTGCCAAATCCACATTCATTTGTCTACTTTTTCAGTCGTAATGTGCACCTGCATTGCCGTTAAAACCAGTTCTTATCCATCGTATTTTTGACTTACCTGGATCCGTCCACTATTATTCGATTTAATACAAGATTCCCTAATGTAAAACGTCTGGAAATTAATGGTTACCCGCGCCAGAATGGGATTTGTTTTCCTTTTTGATAGTAAACTCTTATGCCATCTTTAACTCGATTCTTTTTAAATAACGTAGTTGAGGTAGGTTAACACTTTGTGCTCCATATTGCCGCTCAGGGCGTCCTTACTTTTCGCAATGATTTGTTTCCAAATCTTTTCCATGTGGCTAACTGAATTTCGTCATCTTACTGTTTTAGGCGATCGAGTTGTTGGGATCTGAGAAAATCACATTGAATTCCAAGGAAGTGAAACGTGTTTTGGAAATGTTTGACAATGAACTTCTGGCCGAACGCATTGAATCCAATCATCCAGCTAACGATTCCACTACTCTTAATGAACCTAGTTCAGAAAATTCGCAGGTAGAGAACAAATCTTCGGAGGACACTTCCTGCTCGTCGTTTCCTTCACCCAAACCCGGTGTGCATTCCAGTGTCGAGGCTAAAATGAACCCACCAACCTCTAAACCATGATTGCACATTTATTTATTTATTCATCACATAACGCACTAACACCCAACGGGTCTGTAGTGACAGTACTATCAAACTTACAGTTTAAAGGATATCTTTATATGTGTAGTTGTCCTGTTTTTAGAAGTTTCTCTAACCCGCTTTTCGTTGTAAATATTTGGTGATACAGTTGGAACTCACATTCAGTTGCGGCATTCTGTCCTACTTGATCTGATTCAACCAATAACCTCCATTGTTTTCTATTTACTTCTGGAGATTTCCAAATTACCGCGTTTTCTTAGAGTGTGCTATTTTCACCGTGCTCGACTGTTCACAAAATTTGCGTAAACTGTTGTTCACTTTCAATATACCCTATTATCAATTTTGGTTGTGTTACTTCCATGCTTAACTGTTATATTCCACTCACTTGACTGTTTCCTGTATTTTAAAACTCATACTAAGAGACCGATATAATCCACCTGCCCTCGTCCACTCCTCGTTGTGCAATTTTACGACTCTTTTGATCTCTTGGCAAGCTTTACGTTACTAGTAAACTCTCTGTTTTGAGATAATTATGCTGGCTCCCTATAAGTCTTTGTAAAGCCATTTAACTGGATGTTTTCGTGAATGTCTACAGTTGACGAAATTGGGATTGACATTCAACCGAACTGGGTGGTCTGCCATGCTATGTCACCGAATTGCTTCCACCTTAAGTGTTACTAGTCACGAGCTTGGAACGACGTTCTCTGGATGTTGTCTTTATTCTCGTCATGTTAGCTTGACCTTACCGTCCGTTATAGCTAATTGCAAACTTCGTTTCTGGCACATCTATGAAGAACGCTTTCCTATCGTAACATGGTCCATCATTCGTTTTAGTACAGTCGAAAGCAACAAGTGGTATGTTGTTGAATTCTGTGCTGGTAAAACGATCTCAACTTTGGCGACTACCCTCAGTTCTAGATACATGACATTCCACCGATCACATATTTGTAGGTCATAGTCGATCAGAAAACGATGGCGGCTCGTATTTATGATTTTGACAAAGTACAACTTCTTAGCATATGGTGTCGCCACAGTTCTCCATTTAGTACTCACTTGGGAACCTCCATTCAGCAATCTGTGGTATTAGATTGCATTTGGACCATTCGTGACTGAGTTCGTCCTGATCGCTGTTCATTTCTAGCTGTTCGATTACAATGTGGTTGCTCATTTCCTTGTGCTGGCACGTCTGTTAAGTATTTGTTAGACACTGTGTGCACGGTTTCATGCGGATATCTAAATTCCGTTTCGGCACATTAATTGTACCCTTTCCGTCCTCCTGGTCGGACTTGATCGATTTGTCTATTCTTCCTCCACTCACCTATGTCCTCTGTTACCACCCGGTCTAGCTAACCACTGGTATTGGACAAACTCTGTTTAGTTGGCTTGTTTAGTCGTCTTATGTACCCATGTTCTGCTCGCTCTGATCCTGTAAACCAATGGTAGTACTGTGCGGTTATACAAGACGATGTCCTGTTCATAATACGACGAATCGGCCGATGAGAACAACGATAAGGTGGGGGAACATGGGATGCGGACATAATGTTCGTGTATGCCGTCAGTTGTCGGGATCGACACTTATTCAGGAAAGAAGTTTACCATAGGTCTACGGAGGCTGCTGGAAATATAAGTGGTTCTGATATTTACAAAGTGATAAATGTGTTGGGTTGACCCCAAGTAGGTCGTCCAGAGAGTGAGCTTCAACATTGTAGTAATTTTCGGGTTTGATTTGACACCTGTTCGTGGAAAATTGCAATCACGTTACGGTACACGAATCATTTTATTATCCCTACACTGCATGTGTGGACATCTGACAAACGAAGCCATATGAAGACAGTATAACCAGAACAATATTGACAGAGGTTATCTTTAGGTACTCGGGATCTTGATGCCAACTTCGTAGTTGGGGGAAAGAAGGACTACAGGTATCGTGCTGAAGAAGCGTGTTCTCTGCTATTTTCTCTAGTGACTGCGATTGATTCTGTTTTCTTCAGCCTATAGTCCTACTGCCCTCTGCGGCAACATCTAACTTACGCAAAGCTTTGCATTTTCAAAATGAAACATCACGGGAAACTCTTCAGTACTTAATTATAAGTTATTAAGGCGTTTTTTGAAAGAAATTCACGTATCTGCGATCTAGAACAAATTAGACAGGAAAAGGAGCCGTGGACATTCATGTAATCTTATATTTGTTAGGAAATCCACTTTTTCCGTTCATAACCACCTTTTCTCCAGAAGGCGATTTTACCGGATCAGAATTAGCGGAAATGTAAACAGTCGACAGTTAACCTTCACTATTTTTTTTACTTGTTCGGCGTTTATTCCGCCATGCTCGTTGGTGGCTTAGTGACTTTTACCATTTTTTGGTAACTGTCCTTCGATTGTTTTGGTTCGAGAATGCACCGTATAAATACCTTGTAATGTTCTCTTTGCCGCACACTTTGTTGTTGCGGGACAAGTTGTCTTTTGCACCCGTCCTTTGGGTTTGTTTTGGGAGCAATCAGCAGAAACGGTCGCGTTATTTTCGAGACCAAGATTTTCGGAGGAGAACCCGATTTTATCAAGCGCATTACTATACCAGTATATTCTTTCGGGGGTCTACAACACTGAAACCTGTTTTTATAGCTTTCGGCGTCGGCTATTCTTACGGATATTGTGCAGTTGACTCACGTGGCTCATTAGTGGTCGATTGGTTGCAGTTCTCGCGGATTTCCATAGTCAGCGGAAGCGATGGCATTAGTGATACTGAAACCGCTAAGCTGAGTGCTTGTCTACAAACACCGTTTTTAAAAGTCTTTTTTTGACATTACACTTGATTGTGAAAGCCTTATCAGAGTTCTTAAGTGTGCGAAAATAAGCATCGAAACATATCAGCACGGTAAAGCATGTAGTCAGGTGTGTATTCACGTATGTGGTTGCTGTGTGCTCTCTCAGTGGAGTCTACAGGAATCGGCGCACATGCTGTGCCAGGTGCTCACTGCAGTCGGCGAAGATTGTGAGTCAGTGCCCGTGAGGTGATCAGTTCTCTCGGTGCGTGTGACGGTCAACCTTAAATCAGTTTCTCGAAAACCTAACGAGCTAACAGAACTGCTTCTTGTCAAGGAAGGTTATTGTTGATAGACACCGAACTCTAGCCGTCCGTTTGAACGGTCTGCCAATCCGTTGGCTGCCGAATTAATTGTTGATTTGATACGGCATCCACCGAGTGCATTTAGGAGAATGGCCGACACCTGTTCGTACTACGAGGTGTGCATATTATGTCAGAGAGCTCGGGAGTCTTTGCTAAGACTATATGGCGTCCGCCAGGACTCGAATGATATGGTAATCATAGTTTTCGAGATGATGCAGGGGACTGCTGTGATATAGCGGCAGGTGCACACCCAGTTTTTATCTAAATCTGTTCACCAGGTACGTCTGCTGAGATATGTTGGTTGCGTAGAATAAAAAATACTCATCTGGTGTAGCGGTGTTACTCGGCGCATGGTATTCGCTACGTGGACGCCAGTCGTTAGCCGTGTTTTTGGCATCCTCTGATACAGACTACCATGGGTCATCGGGTGGGTTGACGATACTTATTTGGACTATGCATTTAAACTTAACTTTGGGGGTGTTGAGCTAATCTGGTGTGAAACATTTCATCAGTAGGCCTCGTACCTATTGTGCCATATCGTTTGCCGCGGTGGTCAGTTCTCCAGGTGAATGAGTTGTATATGGAACCTGCAATATACATTTACCACACGGTTTGGAAACTTCTGGTTAGTAACGGTTACCTTTGTCGACTCGCCTCAAACGTCGAGATCTTTCGATATGGCCTCAGCTAGCACGTTGAAATGCTCTGAAAAATGGATTCGGTTACGAGGAAAATCCATCTGAATTCGTGGCGAAGTCGCAGACCGAGATTTAAGATTCGACGGTCAATCGTTCACTACATGGGTCGTGATGTCAACCTCTAGTCGAGTCTGGTGGCGGTTGTTACTGGAACACGGCAGCCCACTAGTTCACTTGCTTGTCATTTGCAGAGTGGTCGACGTCGGTGAGCGTTTTCCATTTATTGATGTCAACTTCATTCTTCTGAGTTCCACGGGTTGGATGGAAAGCTGGTACGAGATGGTGACGACGGACGTTGGGCAATATTGCACATGTCGGCCCTGTCCCATCACAAAGATTCTATTTCCTGATTCGAATCTGTCGGACGTTTTTAAATGAAAGCTTTTATTGAAGACGTTCACCGACTGCTTTTCCCATTTTATGTCCTTTGATACTAGCGTACTGTCATTGGGACAGGTTGCTCCTTTACATTGCCTACCATTAAAGGCAAGGACGCGCTTAGTATTCGTTCGTGTCTTGCTTCTACGGACGCTGTTAACTCTAATATAAGACGAGATTGAAAGGCGTACATCAGACTTTTATGCACTTCCGAAGGTCTTGGATCCACCTTCCCTGCTAGAGCGATCTGCCATCCGCTTACTATAAATTTCGGACAAGGACGAATAATTTCGTAGCCCAGTAGCGTACGAAGTGGCTGCTGGTATCTCATCTCTTGGGATGGTCGCGTTTCCCTGAAGATCGTTTGTTTCGCATTCTCAACAATCGTCAGACTTTATATATGGTAAAGTCGCCTTAGTTTTCGTTGGAATATATTACGATGGAAAGTTGACCAAAGCGCAAACGACATTCTTTTTGCCAAACTCGATCACGAGGTCAGCGATCCAAACCTCGGGGTTAAGGTCTGTGAATGTGACGTTATAAGAGCCAGCGACGGCGCTTGCTCCGAACTGAAGCTTTGAAGTCCACTGCAAAACAAAACTACGAATAGAATACGTAAAATTACTAAACAGGCTGAACGACAACTGTGCGTAGCAGTAAACAATATAGACTGTCTACTCTAAGTCTCTTTTTGGGCACACCAGTTCATGAATTCAGTCGAAATCCAAACGACAAATGGGAAGCCGTACGAAGCGGAGCGACGATGATACAGCAAATGAACCAACGGAAGCAACTATGTAGCTGATGTCGAGTTTGAGTGTGCGGACAGTTATCGGGGCCGACACTCATTCGGACGCAAAGTTTAAAACCAGCGTACGAAAGATGTGAGCCACATAATTACACGATGTTTACAAACTGGGGGATTTGATTTGCAGGATCTAAAGATCGCCCGACTGACAACTGCATAGTCCCTGGACATTATAAATGGTGCTTCTCAATTCTACATTTTTTCAAATAGTTACCACTGGTCGCCACCCTCGATTACGGTCTTGAATTCGCATTGTTTCTTATTTGCCCGTAATTTCCTCTGTGATCCTAAGCACCTGTGGTTTGGTCTTTGTAACTTCTCTTGTGGCTCGCTTCGGTAATACCATGGAACCCGGACCTATATGTTTTGTTTGGTGACTCGTTTTGTCTGAGCTTCTTAATGTTTATTGGAGGTGAGTGTTACGCTGCACTTGTCCGCAGCACTTGGTCTATTAATGGGTCAACTGTATGAAGAGTTTGCCCATGTGGTAAATGACATCGTCACCTTCAGCCTTGTTGTTAATTACCCCTTAGTTTCATCGTTATCAATGAAACCCACGGTTCGTTTGCTTCATTATACAAAGAAAAACGTACCGCTTTCAGGTTTAGTGTGGTTAACTGGCATTGTAACTAAGTTCGTGCTCGTCAATCCCGTTTTACGTCACCGTCCATTTAGTCAAAGAGTGTCGATCATTTTAACTGGAAGTTTCAGTCAGGCATGCTGTCGATACGTGATCTACTGTTTTTGCAACAGGTTCTCGTACGAATAGGTTCAATTGTTAGTCAATAGGAGGTGAAAGTCTTTCTACACGCAAACTTTAACCTCGAAATATCTTAGTAACAACGACGCCTGGCGGTTAATCACGTGATCGGGGGTTCAGGCCGTGTTGATTTGAGCTAATGTCGGACATGTAGCCTGATTTTCTAGCCTGCATGTGACTCAGGGCGTCATACAGCCCTAAACGCCATATGATACATAAGTTTTGTTTTTGTAAGAAAATGTTTGAATGATTCGTACGGAGTTCGTTGAAGTTGCAATAACTTAAATGATAGCCATGTGACCACCATATAGGTTTAGAGAATTTTCTGCTCGGCGCAGCTGATCAGCTTGCCGCATTTCCTCATACGTCAAGAAACCGAGCAAAATTCAAGTGAACCGGACGAAGCCATAGAAAGCTCATAAGTGTGTGCATAGGTCAACTATGGTCTAAGCCACATGGAAGAACTACACCAATCAAATTATTTTCGAAAGTAGGTGAGAGTCACGACGGTTTTACAAGTTGCCGTATTATCACAGTAGTGGATGTGTTTGGGGAGATGTTTTTAGTCCGATGAATTTTCCAATAGATGTCACACAAAGTTGCTCTGCCTAGGACCTAATTCTTTCTGGTCCTCGAAATTCCATCGTTTGGTGAGTAGCTTTTGGTAGCCACATTGTTGTCCTGATAGAAGCACCATTTAACTTGACACCGCGCTCTTTACGACAACGTTTCTAATCGTATATTCTTACACCCGTCATTGCACCTAACTTTTAATGTTAAAACCCCCAGTGCCCGGATGACCTTACTGTAGTGTTCTATCTAATCTTGGTATTACAAAAAGTACACAGCGCGGCTCGCGACGGGAAGTGGAACGTCTGAAGGGCTGAAACGCGTATTGCGAAACCAATATGTTTATGGATACTAGACTATTTATTAGAAACGCCAGCGGTGTAACCATCTCACAAGCGAAATCTTTCGGGGACACCGATGATCAAAAACAGACTATATATCGACATTACCCTCACGAACTGGCCACATTTTACATCTTTGCAGGTGAACTGTTTGTTGGAGCGTTGAGCACTTTAATCTTTAGTAGAAGGCTAAAGTCACTCTGAAATCTTAAACGGCAGAGGTTAAAAAATACTATCCACCGTTTAGCTATCTAACTATTGATGGCATAAAGATAAGTTATCAATATCGATCGGCTTACTGTTGAAGTTAAATTTCTCGACCCTGTCTGATGTCATTTACGATAAATGCAGACATAGGCTCCAACAACTCTCAGTGTATGGAAATGTATGCTTCTCTGATTCAAACTACGAGTTAAAGTAACGGATAGATATGTAATTTGTTGAAAACATCATTTACCGGTTGAGAGTATTTGCATTTCAGTATATGGCTCTTCGTGATTTTGGGTTGTTCTCCAAATTGACTAGTTGGTTTGCACACTTTTCGTCGTCATCCATCGTTTGTGCACTGTTTATGCAACTTTGCGTGAAGTCTCATACGATTCTATCTATTTTAGCAACGAAACCAACCAGCCAACTTGGAGAACGACCCAACACCGACAATTCTGTTTACTGTGCGCGTCATTGCATTCTAAGGTGGTATCGTTTGCAATTTCTAGCCGTTGGATCTGAACCACATTGAGCAGATCCACATTACTGTTTTGATCAGCTGCTGCGTTTTTCGGACGGCGTCAGTTATGCGTCCACGTGATGTGACATCGGCTGTTCCACTCGCGTTGTGTGCGCGTCTATCGATCAGTCGATAATAATTTGGATTGGCTATCTTGCCGACCGTAGCAATTGATCATTCACACGTCTCTTGTTCACATGGTACGTGCTGCCTTATGTAGAATTGACTGCTCCGGGCTTGCTTTGTGTTGTTGCAATGACCTGTTTATTATTATTATTATTATTATTATTATTATTATTATTATTATTATATAATTCTGTTAAACGGCCAACATAAAGGTCAACAATGAGGTAGATCGTGAGTATGACGGTCGTGTAATGTAGAAAACAACTTGTTATTTTGAAGGATGATACTAATTCACGGTAGCTCCACATTTTGCTTGGGGTTCATCAGTCATGTGCATCATTGAAGCTGGTCGTAACTTTGGTGTGTTGCAGTCCGTGGTTTTCTGCCGACCCGAGTGTTGGCCTATTTATTTCTGCACATCTTATCCAGTTTTCCCCAGTGAAGCGCTTGAGCTTGCTTTGTAATCTGCACGGACAGGAACGTGTTTTCCATTTGAGTGGCGGGCTGTCGACGTACTTAATGATGTCACCAACCCAGATCAAATTTTAATACGGTGCAATGAACAGAACTACCAAACCTCAGATCAAGCACAGCAGACCTCTTCCCAGATAAATTTTGCAGCTGTCAGGTACGGACAGAAATATACATACAGTAACACCATATTCAAGTATTTGATGAGGTGCAAAAACTGAAAAAAGGACCATTAATTAACTTTGTCGTTCAACCTGGAGACACACGGCTGCTACTGTGAATTGTTGAGTCAAAAACGAATAACATGGGTAACCTAAAGACAAATTACGTAAGACACACCCGTGAAGGGCTACTAATCAAAGGCTGTGAATTCTTCGCAGCACAGAGAAACATATGATGAAAATCGACAGTGTGAACTCTCTAAAGGTAAACTGTTTGAGTTTGTACAGCAACATATAAACTGCGCAAATTAATCGTGTTTCATAGTAAAAGTGATTTATGTAAGGATAAAAAATGGGTGAGATAATGAAAAAAAATATTATACATGTTTTAAATAAACTACCAGAATTCCAGGTACCGTCATGGCTACTCGGAGACTGTCACAGATAATCTCAGTTATACAAATTTAGTACAGCGAACTCAGCCAAATCGAATTACCGTCAGAGAGCCCTTCAGTATTGGCTATGTCCATCGTAAAGAGTATGACCTCCACACAGCAAAGGCAACTAAGTGTTGAAAATCGCTACCTTCCGGAACAAAAGCAGAAGTCAGTCTTCGTGGCACAAAGCAAACGTCGGTTTACTATTATTGGTTATTTTATAGACAAGACGCATCAGTAAAATGAAGAATTACGATTGGTACTGACGCTTTAGCTTTCTTATTGGTTGGCTTAACTCCGCTTGTAGCTCGTTTGTTTTAATGCGTGACGCACTTAAACAACTTGTTTTACTCCGATGCTCGTTATAACAAAATCCGATGCTGGAGCAGCGTGCCATCCTGATTGGTCCCCGCGCTGACATACCAGTCTGCTTCGCGTTGTCGACACTGATTGGCCGTAGCCTTTTGTGAATCACTGGTTCGTCCAATCCAATCTCCTTACACTAAGCATCAGTTGAGTTAATGCAGGTCACGGTTTGTCAGTAGCGTACACACATGAATGAACTGCCATTTTCGCACTTAGTGTATCGAGGCAAAATGCCGTCGGTACAGATGGTGTAGTTCTGCGACTTTGCCCCCGTATTAAAACAGCGACAATTAGTCAAAGGCTCATAGTTTTACCTAAAACCACATTTTTATTCAACCCTGCTGGTATCGGTTTCAGAACTGAAACAACTGAAACAAAAAATGAAATTGACCACTTGAAATTGAAATAACCATTGTAACGTAATACAAAATTATACATTGATAGACGATAATATAACGAAGATTTGTTCAGTAGAGCAAGGTATTTGTTATGTTGTTATATTACAGCCGAAGTTCAATTTTCCTAAGTGGTGGCTCGTTCCATCTCTCGTGCTGTCCATGATACATCCGATGTGGGCTTTAATCATGTTCCACTGGATGTTGGAATACTCGCATCTCTGAATTGCTCATTCACGAAAGTTTGAATCGCTTTGAGAAAAGCTGTCTGATAAATAAATTCTAGAGCAGGTTGGTTGTCGAAATCCGCGAGGTTATATGAAATGAGTATTTTAAAAATCAGCATGTGCCTTAGTTTTACCGGAGTGTAGGCCGCTATCCTTGATTTTCGTTCGAAACCTTAGACGTTCCAGTTTGGGTAAGACTTATTTTACCTTTTTGACAATCGAATACGATTTGCTTTGAGACTTGTTTTCCATCGACGGCATTGTACCATCATTTTGCTCGTCAAGTTACATTCGAAGTTCGATTCACTGACGTTTAAGCCACCACCGTGTAGGAATCCCTTTTAAACTCGAGCAAGCTTCACGAGTTCATCATTGAACGGCCAATGCCTACCTGCGTTAAAGTAGCTGGAACTGATTTGACAGTATTATCAATATTATCTTCGTCATATGAGAAGACGAATATCAGCTTTTGTTATTTTCGCATCTTTTACCGTGTTTATACCTACGAGTGTACTTTGTATTTGAAACGCGTAAATCGACAGATAACATTTTGACAAAGATTGCGGCCCATTCGTTCTTCTTCCGTTCGCACACTCTCGAGTGGTGGCTAACCTCCATTTCAGCATATTTTCGGATTTACTTGTTTCGGTAGACTCGAAATCCCTTCAGAGAATTAGTGCAGATTGGATCCGTCTAAACTGTTCATTTCATTTCTTGGAACTCGAAAACTGAGTACTTTCCTGAACAACTGTGAGTCGCTCCATTATATCTTATCGTTTTTCCTTATGTTCAATTTCAAATCATCTAACGTGTTGCATCTAGAGCTTAGACATAGTGCAATTTGTTTATTACTAGCGATCCTGGAAAAAATTTCTCAGAGAGACTCGTCTGGTCAGCTGGACATATGGCCGGTTCTGCTCCTGTTCTCTCACGGAAACGGCAAATCAATAACTTAACTGAAACGAAGTAGGCTCAACATCGGAAGTATTAAAAAGTTATATTGATATGTTATTACTACAAATATTTATGTTAGTAGTTAGGTTGCCCTCCTTTGGAAGCACTGTAAGTGGTACGCATGCTTTCGCTGTTTAAGAGAGAACCAAATAATAATCGTGTCCTTTTGGAGTTCAAAGTTACTGGATGTGAATTGTAACAAAATCGAAGAGTTTAAACATAAAATGTTAAATTTCGGGAGATCAGTCACTGGAGAATTGCTGCCACATTGGTGAGATTGGTTTATTTCGGTTACGAAGTCATCGATGCGCATCTTCTCTGTCGCCGAGAGAGCAAGACCAAGCGAACCGGGCCGACCGGTCAGGAATAACGCAATAAACAAACAAAGTATGTATTGCGGATACACGAGATAGACGTGCAAGCAAGCGAGTAATAAGACGCGATAGTCGTTCAGCGGAACGGAAAGGGGGCGCACCGCACAACTAATACATTTGAGGGCGCTGAGTACTTGTCGGTATCCGCAACGAAAAGGGTACACATGACACTCAACACTCAAACATAGTCAACAATAAATAAATGGGGACGCTACGCGATTTGCTTAACCGCGAAATCCAGAGTGAGAATGTAGTTTTATGCTTGATCGGTTACTAAGAGTTTACCGCATTCGGATCATCCGAATTGCGAAATAGCTTCAAGAACCTGTACGACCAGCACAAGAAATTACTCGTCGTGTCAGCACATTCTTTTGACTATTTACCGTTCATCGGTCAACTCTTTCTGTGGGACTCATTACGTTTAATCTTGTTACCTTTTTTCTTTTCTTCTTGTTTGCCTTTCTAAGTATAATAGGACTGAAGAAGGAAAGTAGTTCGCCTGCAAATGGACACAATAATATGTAACTGTTTGGCGGACCTATCAGTGCATAACACAACCCAGCAAGACGAGTATGAGTATGGGTGATAGCGGGTAGCAGTTTTTGTCTACTTATGTTTATATGCGCAGTAGCGGCGGAATACCTGAATAATAAACAAAAGTGAATACCATTTTTTGTTAGTTTGTGCTTTGGTGCATGCGTGAAATGACACAAAACCACGCGTCCGCTGGTAGGATAATTGTGGACATGAAGGTGTGAGCACAGGTGTAATTTAAAATTCATTTCAAAAAGTGAAAAACTTCAAGTATTCTGCAAAAGGAGGAGGACGTGGTGGCCAGAGGTTTGGGTGTTCGCCAGCTACATGGATAATGAAATTAACAACAATTATTTCACAAAGAGTTTTCAGCCTGTTATCAGAAAGCACATCCCGCTTGGTGCTATGTCTAACGATGACATAAATTGTTGCTATCCTGAGGGCTTGATTATGGACCAGTGTATGAGGGTTGTGGTTAGTGAATCAGGTCATTCGTCCGTCGAAATACCTGGGTATAAGACGAGGGCTTAGTGTGTACATGCACTACTGACGATTGACCGCAA
The DNA here is from genome assembly GCA_014220965.1 of Paragonimus kellicotti. Taxonomy (NCBI): domain Eukaryota; kingdom Metazoa; phylum Platyhelminthes; class Trematoda; order Plagiorchiida; family Troglotrematidae; genus Paragonimus; species Paragonimus kellicotti. Next base: position 84,586 of record LOND01000029.1, read on the forward strand.
GGCTGCATCAAGTTCCATTTTTAGGTGGTTCGTCAGACAACAAGTTTAGCTCTCAGCATCACACTGTTGAAGTTTCATGCGAGGCAAGTTCAGTCGGTGACTTAAGATAACGGTGGCCTTCACCCCCATTGACTGTCTAAAGCACTTATGTCCCCGAATGAAGTTAGAACATGCAAGTAAAATTACGTAAGATGTACTCTGCAGAGACATTTCGACCGATCTCTTCGGTTACGATACACGGACTATGATCAGTAAGCATGCATTAATTCAAACAGGTGTAAATTAAGGGTAATTCACTGGTTGCAATAATAATAATAATAAATTATTCACATTCGAATGGGCCAATATTAGTTGAAAAACTCAACCTCTTAAACAGAACGAACAACAGATTGCAAATATAAACAATATCGACCTGAAAATGACGCACGTGGAATAAAGCGGAAGTCAATAAATAGCATAAGTGTAAACTTAAGAGAAGAGAAAAAAGAAAACTGCATAAACAGCATAACTATAACATTGAACTAATAATAGTAATAACAACAACGAACACTTAAAGAATAATACAAACTCATGACTATTAACCCTCGACACCACGATAGCGACAGGTTAAATATCATCTGCTTCTGTACCGAAATAAAAGATCTATACCGTTGCGTCGCAACGACTTCAGCAAAAAGAGGAGAATGCTGACTGATTGAAGGCTAAGACAAACGATATGCTCTCTTCGCTCGAGTAACATGTCCCGTTTCCTTCAAATGTTCTCTGACAGGAGATTGAACAGCGTCGGATTTGTTGTTCATAAGCCACTTTGGAATGTGCTCCGAGACACGTGTCCCAAGCGTTCTCACCGTTCGGCCGATGTACTTGACTCCACAAGTACAAGTGAATTCATAAATAATGTTGGATGTGGCGAGTGAGTTGCTTGGGTCTTTCCTCGGTGTGCAAGGCAGCCGTGTCATCTGGTTGATCAGTCTTAATTCTGCCGCGTTGTACACAGCTCTGAGGCACATTTTAGTCTACGTTGGATGAGGGTGGTTACATCCTCACCCTTACATGGCAATGTTATGTACACGAGTTTGTCAGACACTGTTTCTGATATTGACCGTTTCGACCTTTCTCTGGCGTATTTCGAAATAAAGCATACAGTGTAGTCGTTGTGCACAGCGTTCGGTGGTTATAAGCTGATTCCTCCTCGATTGTCTCGGGTGAGCAAATTCTGCGAATCCCTACTGAAGAGGGTTCGAACGAGACCACGTTTGAGTGATGTTGGTGCGAAAACTTTTGAAGTGAATATACTGCCCCATCCAGGTTGGCTTCCTATGCACTGTTCTAAAGATCCAGTCATCTGGCGGGTGAGCAAGTCGGAAATGTGTATGGCACCATTCGTATGCATAAACTAACAGACATGCAAACAAACAGACGATCACGCCTATCAAGCGGACTTCTTCATGCTCTCATGTAGGATGTAAACTATTACTTGTGAAGCATTTTGGACACTGTACTAGGGGTAGAACGCGACCATCTACAGTTCACTACAAAACCCCCATTTGTTATGACATTTATGATGTCGGAAACTTTCGTGTTATACTCATACCTTTTCGTTATCGCTGACAGTATAGTGAGGAACACCTGCGTTCGATAAGACCATTCAGTAACTCATACTCGACCAATACAGGGGTACACCGAATAGACATACGTGCGATAAAGAGATGTGTTTATGTCCAAATAATTCTGAGGGACTCTTTTGTTGCAGTGGATTTTGGTAAAGTTGCATTAGAGACAACAGAGACTCTAGTTACTGACTAATGTTTTATCTTGTAAAGTGAAAGCCGTTCTGTGATGACATTTAGCGAAGCTTTTGCGCCAGAGTGAGACATGCTTTGCAGTGTACCGCGCACCACTCGACAGAAGAATACAAGTGCAAGGAACGTTTTGTCACGTGACGTACCACACAAAGTTGTAAATATATATATATATATATATATATATATATATATATTCCACAAGCGAAATGACTAAGGAAAACTTTCTGGAACCGCTGCTTTTCCTCATGCATACGAATGACGTACGTAGCATTACCGAAGCATACAATGGTATGGGGTGATTCTTCGTTTCAGCAATCCCTCTGCGGCGCCAGAATGGATGACCGCATGTCTCCTCGGCTATTGCGCCATATGAAACCCCTGGTTGAGAATAGCAGCATCGGTGACTTTATCCTCAGACAGTGTTGGGCCAGATTCCTTCCGCTCATCACTATATTCCTTCTACAAGTGTTTAACCGGGAATCCCATTAGAAAATTCAGCGAACACGACAGAAAATTTTCACCAGTGTTTCCTTAAGTGTCCTATGGCCCTTTCCCTCGTACCGACACATCCCAAGATACGGTGGATTTCATAGTCAATGCTCACTGTGGGTAAGTGAGCTGGGAGCCTCATAAAAGGACATAACACTTTGCGCTGTAGATTCCGTTCTCTGTGGCAAACCTTTCTTACCTAAAACTAAAAGTGCAATATTTATTACTACCCAGAATCACTAAGTGACGTGACTTTCCCACTGATCCGTACTTGTTACGGTTCAACAGAGTTGGTAGGAGTCAAGGAATAACAAGCTTGGCCATCAAGTTTGAATGCAAAACGTCCCCAAATATTTTCTGCACGTGCCCTCATGACCTAACAACCTCAATGTGGATATTCCCGGATATGCGTCAGATAGCACACACAAAAATTGTGTTTTTATTATGTAATGCATAATTATCAAAAATTGTCCGTCTATTGGTTTCTTACACTATTGCGGTGTTGGAATAATGGCGCCCCCGATCAGCTTATCCATCATATTTCGCCTGCAATTTCTCGCCCGTTGATCAGATACAGCCGAGCGATGACTCTTCAATGCTGTACACTTAGCACCCTGGCACACTTGCAGCACGTTTTTAAAGAAGGAGCGAGTGTGGTGGATTATCAAGCGGGAGGTGAGAGTATTCCAACACTTGGCGGAATACCTCAACGCGGGGAGGTCCGTCCAAAAGCCCACAGCGAGCAGATCGGGGACAACGTGGGCGACCGGATGAGTCATCGCTCGACTGGATCGGATCAACGAGCGAGGAAATTGCAGGCAATATCGGATGGATGACCTGATCGGGGACAATTGAGTATGCCAGCCGAGTACTGACGGAAACATAGAGAAAGTGTTCCACCAGGGAGAAAGAATGCCTAGCTGTCGTCTGAGCGCTGGAGAAATGGAGGG
>LOND01000029.1:114044-143967 GCA_014220965.1 Paragonimus kellicotti
CCCGTGGAAAACTGCGTTCAAATTTTTTCCTAATGGAGTATTCCTATATTTGGAATAAATTCTCACACGCAATTGGGGACAGTAAGAATATATTTCAATTCAAACGAAGCTTAGAAACCTTCCTGACATTACTGAACGTCGGATCCATTTTCAAACTCTGCCGGCATAATGACGATATTTTTGAAAACGGACCTTATAACATCTGAGTGGAAACCATGGGTCGCATCGTACAACGTCTCGTACACGTCCAGCAAATCAAACTTATCAATTTCATCATCGCAGGTAGTTATCTAAATACCGCAGCTTAGTACTCTGTAGTTATTGATAACCAACTCTATGGTTATTGATCATTATGCGAAAACTCTGCACGCTGAAGTTGTTTAAAAAAAATTATACTTATGTTTATTATGTTGGCCTTGTGTGATTATATGCGAATCTCGCGTTACCACCCATACTTTCTATCCTAATGGATCACCTGACAATCTTTCTATTTTTTAAACATTCTTTCCATTCTATATATCGGACGTGTATACCAAATCGACATCAGAATTCGGCTGTAATCATATACTAGAAAGGCTGTTAATCGAATCTCTTTCCGCGTTATACGATAACAACTGTTTGCTAGTGCAATATGTCTCATCAACTAACTGAAAATTATAAATTTTCATGAAAGGTCTGGCCAGAAAATCACATATTTCATTATTCGTCATACTTCACATGACCATTTTACGTTCTTCCGTTTATCACGTAATTTCGCTTTTCATTCCTGATTCCACAACTACATCTGACGCGAGAAAACATTCCACCACGTCCGGACACTCAAAATCCCGTATTGGTTGGACAATTCGCGAGGTCTGCGAAATTCCGTCGATTTTGAGGACATAACGAAATTCAGTTCAGAGGACCGCCCATTTCTCCGCAAAAGTATAGACTTTCTTATCTTCTGTGATCGCGACAGAATTTTTTGCATATTCCTCCATCTAAATCAGCTAACGTTGGAATTCTCTGACTGTTCATTTTCTCAGATAACCGATTTCTGGCATGACCTTGACTATTAGGTCAGTGGTTACCTTGTGAAGCAAAAATTGATGTAACTACTCAGCATTTTCATCGAACATTGAAGAATTTGGAAACTATCATTTCAGAAGCGTGTGTCCCAGATGCTTTTCATAAGCTTGAATTTTCTCTCTTACTATGTCTGTTTCGTTATATTATTCGCGAAACTGGTGTATTGTACAATTATTAATTATGTGTATGGTGTGCATTTATGCATGTAGCGTTACAATGTGTACATTGATCACGCTCATCTGAGCGTGTTTCTCACAGATGCGTTGAGAAATATACCATTATTATTATTATTATTAAGTTTTTAATTCTATGTTTGGTACGGTGCACAAAGTTGCATTTTTTAAGTCACGTTCAGTTCGCTCGTAGAAAATTCGGCTTCACATTTAATTTCATTTTGACTTTAGTTGCCACAGCGACGCCTTAGAATGGCTCTATTTTTGTTAGTATTTTGTTACACAGTTAGGGACTTCCTATAGAGACATATTTGTTCAACCCAATTGTATGCCCTATTTTCCGCTCGTGTGGAAATTCTTCGCTTTTCAGTCACGCGCGCTTCATGCAAGACGCTTGCTGACTGTCCACATTTTTCTCTCTCAGTCGCGGCAATATATGAGGTGCTGCGCTCTATGTTGTCTCATGAATTATTGTCCATCGTATAACTCGCCGAACATGGAGTAACATTTTGTGAGAGCCTTACCATGCTGCGTACAGTGAACAGTCATAAGAAATTAGTATTATGACTGCTCATAAAGACCTCCGTTATCTTCTTTTCACTCACTATTATGTACACACTAAAACCCCCTCTTTGGTTTTGTTCAATACGCCTTCAACTTCATCTACACCCAGCTATTTCGATGAGCTGATTTCTCTTTGAATGGTGGCCATTTGTGAACTAGTTTCTGGTTGCGCTATTTTGAACGCCTTTTTCTACTGGGTGATTTGAGTGTCCGTTTAACTTACATTTGAGATGGAGGGTCACTTTCAATGTAATTTCGTCGATAGGGCTGTCTGACATGTAATCGTTTCAATAGCCTTCTCTGAACCTCTTTGGACTTAAGAGATTGGCCCATTAGCTTGACCGCCTGCATCAGCGTGATCGGTTTGTTAACTACGCATTACCGAGTAGATCCCCTAAGTTATCAGGAGCCACTTAACACGCAGTTTGTGAGGTAAGAGTAAACCTTTTTAACTGCCCTTCGAAGTGCAGTGTAGCCCCGGGTAACAGAATCACAGTCAAAAATGAGTAAGGTGAGGTACCTTCTCAGGCTGTTAAAATTGGCCTGTTAAAAGTAATTACCTGCAGACGGTATTTCTGACTGTTGCAACCGGAAGCACAGAAGACCGGAAGTCACTGATGTGCGGTCACTGTTTTCAGGCAACGGTATGACGACCTCTTTATTCACTGGGTGAAAGTCGTTCGTGAAAATCAGGTGGAAAAATAGGAAATCTGAACACTGGAGTTTCGATATAGGATTTGTACACCTTCAATGTGAACACTAAAACGGATAATCCGTCTTTCGTGTACAGTTAAGACAATGATAATCAATTCATCCTCAGGGCATTGACGTCATATATGATAAGTAGATGAACAAAAACACTGGAGGCCTGGGAGGTTTTCTGGAAGCAATACGTGCTCATCGTCATGTCTGCTGCATAAGGGTGAGCGACGGAGAAAATGGACGTCACGCCTCGCTAGCTGTTGCCAAACAGCAACACATTTATCAGGGGAATCAAGTTCCTCGATGACCGTAAATGTCGGAGGACAATGATTAGGAAAGGTCTCTGAACCGTACCTACCTCGTGAGTACTCAGGATTGTGCTTAGTTGAGCCTCCGCCCTGAATGCACGATCTGCTTTCGATTAGCCGCAATGAACGGTCTCTTCTGATCACATTTCCTTGAAGAGTTGAGGGTCTAATTTGCCGTTTTTGCCCCACTGAACATTTGCTTTCTTCATCACCTCAGGGTAAGTTTCATCCCGGTAAAACTCAAACATATCCAACAGCCGTGCCAGAAGAGCCCGCCAGGTAGGAATTCCGTTCGTATTACATACTTTGGGGTGGAGAGGTTGGAGGTATGTAGGATGGCAGAGGTCTGGCCCCTCCGTCAGGTCATTCCCGTCAGAGTTTTTGACTGACGGACCCATGGAACTCTGGGGTCGGTGCACTTTACCGGAGATGCCATGGAAGTCGGAGGTGGACTCCTGAGGAGGTGAGCTACTATTCATGGTATCACCCGAAGCTTGGGACCTCTCGTTTTCCAGTTCTGAAGACTTTTCTCTCGTTCGAGCGAAACACGTTGGAGCGGGGCACCTGTTATGCTGTATCCTTGTATTCTAAGCCGGGAGTTTCTGTAATCAACTTACCCGGAACTGAATGGCTAACGAACGATGCGCGTACATATTGATTGACTCGCAGGCTGAAAATCCAGCAACGCCCTCCCCAGAGAACCAGCAGTGAGAACAGTGATCTATCCACAAAACATTTCTTGAATGGAAGCGCGTAAAGACTGCGTCTAACTGAACCATTGCCCAATAAAGTTGAGTTCCCCCTCCCGGATGTGAAAAATCTTTTAAAATTAAAAAGGATGTGCTCACAAAACGAAACGTACACCCAAGCACGGCTCAGTAATGGAAGATGATGGGACGGAATTGAGCTCATTTAAACGACTAGCCTAAGCTGGGTAGGAACAAAAAAGAATGTTCGCAGATTAAGGAACTGTAGGAAGTTTAGGCTGTTCAAGAAAAAGTATAAAGGAAAAGGGTTTACATTCTGGATTTAGAATCTTCAGTGGCACAGACTAGTCAACAATGAGCGAAATAATGGCAGAAGGTGAAGTAAGAAGAGGACTGAGTTATTCAGTGTGGTTGAGCATGCTGATAAAACGTTGAACCACTTCAAACGATCAGAAAAAATCCAACGGGCTTCAGCAACATCGACGGAAAAAATAACACAGAGTTCACGGACCACAATAAAAGCAGCACCCTATATCTGGCTTGCCAGTGAACGTCACAAGTAGGACGAGGAACATTTTGGTGGCATCAGAGCGCAATATAATCAAGAAACCGGAATTGGTTGTTAATATAGAGAAGGACGCAATCAAACTGCATCTAACCTGGTCGTTCACAGGGGAGTTATTGAGGAAATGTCCTGTACCACTCCATTTTTCTCATGAATCATTTGGTTTCTAAGGCAAACGGAAACTCCTCCGATCTGTACCGCAGAGGACGACACTGCTTTTCGCCGCAGGGAGTCGTGAGGGGATAAAAGCACCACACCGGCTCAGGGAGGCCAACTCTACCTCCATATCCGACAGTGCGTGCTTTCCGCTTGAGTATACTTAAATAATATATTTTGATGCATTTTGGCATGGTATTACCTGCCAATACTCCGATGGGGACATGCGAAGTCTTGAGCAATGTTCTGGTTGATATTAGCGTCTCGACCTCTGAAGCTAAATCATGTGAAATTCCGACCCAATCCTATTCCTCCTAAGTGTTTATCCCTGTACATTCTACCCCTCCTGTTTCTGACCGTTCAATTGGATCTCGACCTAGATGTTTTTATCTTTGCGCGTCAATATGACATTGGTGCGGATGGTTAAATGCGTTTCGCGTGAGCAATACGTGCACCACCTTTTTCAGCTCGCCTCGTCCTCACACTGTTGTTGAACTTGTTGAGTGTTCGCAAGAACTACGTAGGAAACTATGTGACTATAGCTCATCTTCAGTCTGTTTGGCACCAGAATGTAATCTATTTCCTCAGCGATAATTGGCCGAGCCAAACTGCTGATGTTATCTATTATCCACTTTGATAATTTGTTCAGTAGTACCGTGGCACTGCGATTCAACTTTACCTCTCTTGTTTCAGGTCGTAGGTTTATTGTTACGCATTGCTCAGCGCCTTCGTAGAAGATCGCCCATTCGGAAGTATCTGCTCACAGTTAGTTACCATTGAATCCACAATTTATGCGGCACCTAACGACATCTCACCAATGGCTATTAAGCAGAAAGGTCGGTATATACCCATTCTTTTACTCAATTTGTTCAGGCCACCGCCTTTATCCGGCTCGTTTCCTCCATAGTGGAAAAGATAAATCATTACGCCTAGCCGTAAAAGTGGTCAAAGACAGAACGTTGGTATCAACCGTCCCATCAACCACACATCAATCTGATTCAAAAATGTTCGAAAGAATAATAAAAGCGCATATTGGCGAGTTCCTAATTGCGCAAAACCAAATAAACTTCCCGCAGCGCGCTCTTCTCGGTAAAGGTTCTTGTACGACATGGATTTCTTGGACATATCGTTGTCCGTTATCGCAGGTAACGCGAATATTTTAACAATTTTGCACATGCACAACGCTTCCGATTAATTGACCCATAAGCACCACTTGATCGTCATGCCATCTTTTGGCATACAAGACCCTTCTCACAGTTGGCCCTTGCCGTATTTTGAGGACTGTAGCTAAAAAATCGAAACAAAAGGGTACCACTCAGCACAGAAGCCAGCGGTTGGTGGGATGGCTCGAGGAACTGGTCTATGACCGTCATTTTACTTCAGGTACATCAATGACCAATACGGTTTTATTGGATAAGGCAAGCTTTTTCGGTTTGCCGACGGGATCAAAATTGTTCACACATGTTGCCAGCCCAGCAACTTCGCTTTTAACTTACAAAATATACGACAGGACTTCGCATAACTGTAGTTGTGGTTCAAAACGAGGTAGTGGACGTTCTGAGCGAACAAATCGAACGGTATTACTTACGGTTGTTTATATTCCCCGTTGCTCCATCTCACTAGATGGCCACGAGACAAATCTCCCCACTCCTTTTGTAGATCTAGAAATACAGCATTTAAACTCCTTCAGTTTCTCTGGAGAAGTTTGCCTCCAGATAGCAGAAACTGGAAGAACATTAGGATGCATCAGAAAGTCATTCCCTCAGCTGGCTGCGAGGTTGACGCTTTACAAAATGTGTGCTAGACCTCCAACTGTGCATTGGACTTTCATTCACTGTAATCTACACAACCCTGACAAGCTTATATCAGAAAATCCCAAATAATCACTTTACCCAAGCATATTAAGGTATTCATCCTTATTTACCTATAGAGAACGCTGTCATAAACTTAATATAAATCCACTCTGGTAACGAAGACTAAAAATGATCCCCACACTGCTGTATAAAATGATAATCAAACGCCTCCAATAAAACGTTTTCTGTTCACTTACAATAAAACTCCCCATATAGCCCAAAAGGGTTCCAATTTGCGAAACCTTCTAGCTCGCAAAAGATACGCGTAAACGTCTTTTGTGAACTATTTCCATAAGTCGGGTAAGCTTACAGACTTGACCAAAGCCTGTAACAACAAAGCGTTTAACAAAGAAATATAGGCGGCCCTCCTACGCTTTCAAGCATAATGTCCACCTTCAAACCCCGTGAATCCTCTGATGACTAATCATAATGTAACCAGAGAAACACCCTAGCTCTCAACTGCAAATAACGAACAAACCCGTTCTTGCTATCAGACCATTATCGAGATCAGATTGTTTAATATTAATAATGCATATTCTCAACGCATTCGTGAGAGACACGCTCGGATGTGCGCGATCATGACAGATAATTACAGGCGGTACAAAGCAACAAATGGTTACATTATAAGACAAACATGAAATCTGCTGACAAAAGAAAGCATAATCAGAGAGAAATGGGTTGCGGTTTACAAAAGTTTGATGCACGCACCAGGGAAAGAAATAGTTCGCTTGTTCCACAGATTCAGTTCAAAAGATGAGATGTTACACTAATTTTTCTTATACAAGGTTATGTAAAGAACGATGTTTCAAATATTCCAGGGTCACGGTAAAATTAGTTGCAACTGCATTTACGAAGGATTTCGCCGTCAGTTTGACGTGGTTAGCTGCGGGAAAATGTTGAAATAATTCGGCTTGGGCGAGGGAGGACGGGAGTTCCAAAATCCGGCGAAGACTTCTCGATTGCCTGAAAACGTCAAAAAGTTGAAAATCTCGCGAACTGCTCGGTCAATACGGGGTTTCTAACGTCCATTCATCACGAAAATTTTCCTCGCATAACGGATGTTTGTAAGAGTAGGTAGAGGAACGCAATCTCACGTGTTAAATAGAGAAATGTGCAGTGATCTCAAGTAGTACGACTAATAGTGTATACGTGATATTTTCCTGACAAAACTGCGCGATATCAACATTTCTGTTTTTTCCAGTGACGTATATAATATTGGCAGGCAACTTGTTATAGTATTCCGCGATGATTGGGTAACCAGCAGCTACTTCTAGAATGATTATCACGTGATAATCAAAATTCCGTACGAAGTTTTGACATTAGTTTGTTTTATAAGGTCAATGTTTAAGCTAGAATCTATATTTCATAGCACAAAACGGTTAATAGTGGTTAACAAGTAGGGTTTGAGGCAGGGAAGACAACACGAGATGTGAATTGAGGTTTCAATGCACTTATGTAGGGTAAACGTGGGCAGCATTTTTTCAGTTTTCTTTGGAGAGTTTTGTATGCTAGTCAAGTAAACCGTCAATATCGGATACGAATAACTATAGCCTGATGGGTTATCAGGGTGAATAGGTTATTGCGAATAGGCAAACATATAACATGTGACCTACAATCCCGTTTTTTCCTTCTTCTAAGTACACCTCTGTATATGGGTCAATGTTTAAGCTAGAATCTATATTTCATAACACAAAACGGTTAATAGTGGTTAATAAGTAGGGTTTGAGGCAGGGAAGACAGCACGAGATATGAATTGAGGTTTCAATGCACTTATGTGAGGTAAACGTGGGCAGCATTTTTTTTTCAGTTTTCTTTGGAGAGTTTTTGTATGCTAGTCAAATAAACCGTCAATATCGGATACGAACAACTATAGGCTGATGGTTTATCGGGTGAATAGGTTATTACGAATGGGCATACATATAATACGTGAGTCATAATCCTGTTTTTTTTTGTTCTAGGTAAGTAAGTAGGAACGGGTATGTATGTTACATGTAGCTGATAGCTAAATGTTCTCCGGACCACATTCAAAAAGGACATCAGAAGATACACAAAGTTTGAAGATAGACATTATGTTTGACGATGTAAGATAGCTGTCCAGGCCCTTTTTAAACGCTGAATGTTGTTACTAGCTCTGATGTGATTCGGAAGCCTATTCCAAATATAGGAATATTTTACAATGAAGAAGTTGGCGCGTATCTTTTTCCGAGCTAACAGGGCTGGCAAAGTGGAACCTTTGTTTCCTTAGGCCATATGGGAAGCTGTGTTGAAAATGAACGGCGAACGCTGTAGTGATGGCGTCCGAGTGTATCAGTTTATACAGAAGTGTAAGATTTAACTTTAGTCTTCGTAACCGTATCTATTGCATAAGCAAGAAGCCGTTGAAAATGAACATCATCTTGTTTAATTGCAAGATGGTGCACGTCTTACCCAGACTGTGGAAAAAGGTGAAATTGTAACTTACTGGTTAATCGAGCGGAGTGGTCTTATATAAAATTCTAATGAGGAACACGTACATGTAAATACGGATTTATAGTTCATGTATTAATTCTACCTCAAGTATACGCACATTTGTTATGAACTCTGTCATGGATCGCCTTCACGCTGTGACTGGTGGTAGCTGATAATAACCGGTCTTCACCTTTCATAAAAAACTGCTTACACGAAACTTTGCAAAAATACAAAACACCTATAAAGCATAACATATTGTCGCATTAAAACCTTGATTGACACATGTATCCGCTGCCTCAAACATTCGAGGGTTCGACAGGGATCGTTGTTAAACACTCAGTGAATTTTGTGTGTTTTAAAATGTGGAATTCCCTTTAAACATAAGTTCTTCAGGACAAACCGTGATGGAAACTCTGTACGCAGTTCCGATTACCACGTTATAGTCATCCTGGAAATAGTTGCTGGTTACATCTGCCAGGTATACCCGAATATCGCAAAATGCCCTTACTGCTTGCCAACGTTATATACTTCAATAACTAACAAAAAAATACTAATATCGCCTAGCCTGTCTCAACAATTGGTTACATTATTCGTCGTGTTCCATATTATCATTCGAAATTTTCCCAACTTAACACGGGAACTCGCGGTCTTTTCCTCAATCTCAAAAACATCCCTTAGTTCAGGAAACTTCTGCGACGAATGGACAGTGAAAACCTCTTAAAAACTTCAGGATTTGTGGGATTCTCAACTTCTGGACGCTTTTGATCCGTCGATGAGGTCGTACGTTTGGATGGTTTTAGATGTCTCGATTGATTTGAATATTCATACCGGAGTAGGTTTAGGTGGTGAAAATGCTCGACATTTCCCTGTTTCCTGTTTTCATATCCCCAGAATTATCCGCTGGTATTCTTTTGGGTTCCATGGAAGACATAAAAGATTGTTGGTTTGCTTTGTTGCCACGAGAATAAAACGCAGAAATGGCGTAATGAATCTTGCCACTCTTTTTGGTTACAGCCTTCGTAGAAGATTGAATTGCAATAAGGAATATGTTGGATCCAGATGCCACCGATCACCTAACGCTCAGTTTACCAACTGTGTCACCCATGAGAAGGTTGATTAGTCGTCGATCTTCAGCTTATCGCAGCCGTTTTAAGTTGCCACCAGTAACATACCCGGCATCACAAAATGTGCATCTTGAAAGAGTTGTCTAGAGTAATCCAATCGCATACGGATTTATTTGCGACCGTTAGCCGTTGTTATAACTATTCTGTACGTACGCCAGTTTAACTGGCTACCACTCGGTTAGTAAACTAATGATCAAGTGAACGCCCATCCCATGGAATAATTTTGAAACGTTGTGACCGATTGGTTGGATTTCACATTCATGACCTTGAAAATATATTCACCAAAAGGTTTTGTTGGTGGTATCAGAAAAGCCTAAAGATCAGTGTGAAGAAACGTAGCGGAATTAGGACAATCGGAGTAAAATTCATCCAAAGTACCATACCGTGAATGTCGCATCAGGGAAGCATGTCGATTAAGTCAAAAACGTCGTAATACCAAAAGACTTGACGGAATGGGAAGTGAAAGTCAAGTTTCACGCAGGTGTACATCGGCAGATATAACCAACTTCCCAAAGAATTAGTCTACCCAATCTTCCAGTTTTGATCAGTTCCACTGTCCCTTGAGTATAAACTTGTCCACAGGTCATCGTGATAAGCCACACAATAAATATTTACGTTAGTTTTGTATTTCAATCAGTTTGATCAAAAACCCCAGGTTATGATTTCTACCAGCGGTTCGTACGTAAATATTGAGCCAAGCTCTGCCGCATGCTTTTGGATATGTCAACGAATCACAATGACCAGAAGATGCAACGAACTTAGTATACCCCCTACTCTATGTTACATGGAAGCTTTACTTCCCGAAAGACTTCAGAACCTTCCGCTAAACGAAAGACGAAAGCACATGTGTACACAAAAACGTTACGTCATACATTACACTCTGGATTCTCAATTAGAAGCTATAGAAGCACCACTTAACTCTATCACGTGCCATCACCCCCCATCTAATACGTATAATCTCTGTTTGTTTACAAAACCGTAAGCACGCCTGCATTATGCTCGTGTGCCGCCTTGCGTATACATTATTCATATCGCTGGGAAACGTGAACCCGTTGACTAATTATTACATACAAGTTCAATTCAATTCACCATAATATCACCGTATGTACTGTGAGCTCTGAAAAATATTTGACCCACTTCACACTGTTTCATGTTTACGCGCCAGCATACGAGTCCCCGAAATGGTATTATCTCCTGTTCCAGGCCTCGGCTTTCCTTTCAGCTGTACAAAATCTAATGATGCATATGCCACTCGTTGCACCATATGCGCATGAATCAGTGCTGCTACGTTCAAAACATCCACACCACAGAATTTGACGGTAATTCTTCATGTGCCAGGCTCTTACTTATGGTGAACCCAAGTATCCCCCATAAGTCCATCGTTATTCGCAAGCCACTTCAATGATATTCATTATTCACGCGATGTTTGAGCCACCCAGATTTCGGGATGTAATATGAAGCATGCTCGTGTAACAAGCGTGGGCATTCCAACGGATCAAATTTTGATTTCAATGCATAACCTCACTGACCTAAAATGTTCAGTCAAGTGTACTTTACGGCGTGTTGCGAGTATTTCCTTTTCTTCAGTTTTATATCCGCTCCGCTTGCTCGGATTGCTGAAGTCGCTAATTTGCCCAGCACTTTAACTGACCCAGACTGGGCCCGATTCATTGGGCAGATACTGGTCAAAAAATAACAAATCTGAGTACAGAGTAGAATTGTAGTAGTCAAGAATGAGTTACTATATAGTTTAAATGAATTCAGGCCCACCTCCCTAGGTTCAGTAGCGAAAAAAAGAACGGATACAACATGAAGTTATAGAAATCGAGCACGTTACAGTAACCATAGAATTTGGCTCACGCAAAATATTCACAGTTATGCACGTTGACCACCAATATATTCCTACCTATCAGTATCCGGTAATTGATGATAATGCACAGTAACCGCGGACTGCTGAAGCGCGATTAAGGCTACAGAATTAGGTGAAACATCCTTGTAGTATCGTCAAGCGACTGCGCACACAGAGAGGAGAGCAGACCGGTGTGCACAAATTTTTTGTTCTACAGAAAGGTCGCTTCAGTTAACTTGGGTAACATGTGAATCGGATGCAAAAGCGTTGTTGTACAAGAGTGAAGCATCGTTAGTTAATAAAAATTGGAAAAAATCCACAAAGTCGTTGAATGTCCGAAATACGTCGCTGTAACTTACCATCGTGACATTCCAGTACTTTCAAAACGGCCCAAAAATAAACGCGAGGAAATATTGTATGTTTCTGTTGTGTGATGATTATTAATTTGATTTGCTCCTAGCTGTCTTCATAACCGGCATCCGTACGATCATCACTTTGAAGGCTCTGAAACACCAGTTTATCCCTTCTTGCTTAATTTTATATACGTTTACTTTCAACGTACGCCAGGTGCCCCCGTATACTTCCCTAGAAAAGAAACTATTATATGCCCTAGTTTGTCCATCTGCTCCCCGAATAGCTGCGTGTGAAATTTCATCCGTATTTCTCGGCCACATTTGACGCGATTACATACAAGCTGTGTTACAGATGCTGGGATGTTAGGTTGGGTCATTAGATAAGAAAGTGCTGAACAGTTGCCGGTGGCCCTATTCAAGGTTGCATCCTTGAACCGCCCATTTCCTTTGTTTATGTAAGCTAAGTTTCAATTATAAAGTAGACTGGTGCTGTCTGCATTCTTTCTAGCGGTTTTTAGCCGGAGGTTAGGAAGTATATGGTCATGGCCTAGTTAACTTTTGGGTTTAGCCAACATCACTGCTCAAAACTTCCCTACTGCGTCCTCTCCAATATTCACGGTTGCGAGGCAAACTTGTACAAAAAGGCTTCTGTAAGTTGCAGCGGCGTCGTCAGTAACTTCAGGTCAGCTTTCAACAGCTAAGAGTCAGGGCACCCCAGTCTTTGCTTTTCGATTTGACGATACAGATGAAGAACGTTAAAGTCGGTTGTGATATTGTGGTGACCTGGAGATAACTCCGGTCTGCTTGTTGTACAAGGTGTCAAATCCCCTCAAAATCCTAGGTAACATGTACACATGATCGTAAGGATCTTTTCCTGCTGTCTGCCCGCTGTACACGATCGCATTTGTTTGTTTTCGTGCCTGCCGTCCTATGTGCGCTAACGGCACCACACACCTTCGGTTCCCCCGCGCGATCGATGGCCAGATCCTTAACTCCCCGAACTGTTTTTGCCTACCGGTGTTCTTTGGCGCTGGTTGAGGCGTACTGTGGTTGTCGTATCATATACGTTCGGTCCCTCTCAGTTGTTCGTGTTTTACCCTCACGTCAGGTATTTTGTGTGTATACCTGTTAAACATTAACTTGCGTCCACGTTCGGGCTGAACTCAGTGAGTTCGCAGCTTTTATCAATGCTACCATTTTTCACTTACTTATTAAATCTTTAACACTGCTACCCTCGATATCATGCAAAGAAAGATTGTCAGTCCGCCAGACGTCTCTGTCAGTGAACTCTCCGTCCTGGTTGCACCGTATAGGCAGAATAATCCTGAGAACCAATTTTGCGGCTCGAAATGTAACCACGGAATTGACGAAGTTTCACCACGCGGTAGCTGCTCTCCCGCCTCATGTCGATGACGGGGTGGAAGACACTTTAGAGCTGCTCCACTTAATCGATCCCTCAAAATGCCATCGTCAGTCGCATTTGTTTTTCTGGCCTTCTACCCACTGCCCAGCTTCTTGGCATTACCGAGTTGGGCCATTCGAGGCCTCCACAGATTCCACGCCCTATGCAGCGCGTTGCAGGTTCAACACAGCTCGAGGAGTCTCTCTTAAGGAAAATATGGTTGCAGCGACTGCCTACGGATAGGCAATATATCGTTAGCGCCAACCCTAAGGCGGCTTTACTGCGATGAGCCAACATCGTTAATCACGTCTGGGGACTAATGAGAAACGGGTTTCCCAAATATCTGCGCAAGCGTGGTTGCAACCGGGATACTTAGAGGAGCCACACGAACTCCGTCCACGACGTACCTACACGTGGATGAATGTATACATGGACTATGAAACTGTATTTACATGTGCGTGTCCCAAAATATAATTTTATATAAGATCGCACCGCTGGACTTACTGGCAGACTACAATTTCACATTTTCCAGCATTCTGGGTAAGGTGTGCACAATTTTGCAATCAAACAGGATGATGTTGATTTTCATTGGTCTCATGCCCATGCAAAAGATCAAACATTGACCCTATATACAGAGGTGTACTTAAAACAAGAACAAAAAACAGGATTATAGCTCACATATTATATGTATGCCCATTCGTAATAACCTATTCACCCCGATAAACCATCAGCCTATAGTTGTTCGTATCCGATATTGACGGTTTATTTGACTAGCATACAAAAACTCTCCAAAGAAAACTGAAAAAAATGCTGCCACGTTTACCTCACATAAGTGCATTGAAACCTCAATTCATATCTCGTGCTGTCTTCCCTGCCTCAAACCCTACTTGTTAACCACTATTAACCGTTTTGTGCTATGAAATATAGATTCTAGCTTAAACATTGACCTTATAAAACAAACTAATGTCAAAACTTCGTATGGAATTTTGATTATCACGTGATAATCATTCTAGAAGTAGCTGCTAACTACCCAATAATCGCGGAATACTATAACAATTACCTGCCGATATTATATACTTTATTGAAAGGAAAAAACATTTATATCGCGTGAAGTTTTTGTCAAGAAAATATTATATATACATTATTTATCATATTACATGTGATCACTCCGCATTTCCCCATTTAACACGTAAGATTGTGTTCTTTTTCTCACTCTTGAAAACATCTGTTATGCGAGGAAATTTCCGCGATGAATGGACGTTAGAAACCCCGTATTGACCGAGCAGTTCGCGAGAGTTTCAACTTTTTGACGTTTTGGAACAATCGAAGAAGTCCTGCGCTGGAGTTTGCTCAATTCTTCGCCGGATTTTGGAAATTCCCGTCCTCCCTCGCCCGAGCCGAATTATTTCAACATTTTCCGTAGCCAATTATGTCAAATAACGGCGGAATCCCTCGAAGATGCATTTGCACGTATTTCCCGGCATGACCTTGAAATATTTGAAACATCGTCCCCACATAACCTTGTATAAGAAAAATTAGTGTAACATCTCATCTTTTGAACAGAATCTGTGGAATGAGCGAACTATTTCTCTTACTGGTGTGTGCATCAAACTTTCGTAAACCGCAACCCATCTCTCTCTGATTATGCATTCTTTTGTCAGCAGACTTCATGTTTGTCTTATAATGTAAACATTTGTTGATTTGTAACGCCTGTAATTATCTGTCATGATCGCGCACATCCGAGCGTGTCTCTCACGAATGCGTTGAGAAATATATATTATTATTGATTACAGGATGCCGTGCAAGTAGATGAGTGAGATACAACAAACCGATTCAAACAACCCGATCGTGAGAGAGGCCTTATAACAAGAACACGTTTGTGCGGTATTTGCCGTTGGAAGCTAGGGTGTTTCCCTGGTGACATTGGAATAGGCCATCAGAGCATTCACGAAGTTTGAAGATGGACGTTGTGCTTAATAGCGTAAGACGTTCGCTTGAACCTTTTTAAAACGCTCTGTTGCTACCGGTGTTGAAGTAGCTGATCACGTTGAGTGATTGACGATTGTTATTCGTTTGACATAATGGTGACGACCACCTTCCCTTTTTTATTCATTCCCTTTTTGTTTACCCTTCTTTTTCTCACATTCGAAATATTCTTGGTAGTGATTGTGAGCTCTTTTTGCCAAGATTGGCACGACGATTCAGATTAAGCGAGCGACAAGTGATTTCTCTCACGAACGTTGATCTTGATGTATCGCTGAATCTCAATGTCGTTCACTTGCGGAAAAATGTTCTGGCGTAGTTCTTCTTCCTTACTTCCCGTTGCTGAGCCTTTGTTTTCATGCACCCTGGTTTAACTTGCGCTTGATCGCTCCGTTATTAAGCTCACACTTGGTTACATTCATGTGCACCATCTATCTCTGAAGTTGTATCATTGGTGGATTCAACATCGAGATTTGGCATTATCTTCCTCTATTCAGTTTATGCTAATTTTCTGGTAGCTCAGCGCTTTAATAGTAAGAAACTCGCCGGCAAAATCGTCTTCCCTTTTGGATCCAAATAAGTTCAATAGCTGGCTCAGAATTTACAGACGATCGTTGCATACAAATGGATTTATCTGTCTTGAAAACTATCCCCACTGTGGACGGAAAATCCACATGGGGCAGCACGACCGAGCAGATTCACCAAATGCTTTCATTCTATGTGCCGGAACTCTAAGCTAATGCACCTTCACGAAATATAGTGAGTCAGTTCTGTTTGTTTGCATTCCGTTTTGATTTCGTTTTCAAAACTGTGTGTAGACACTATATAGTTTTAGTGGACCTAACTAGATTCACGGCAACTCGTTACTCATGTGACACACTGCCCACCGGAATATGCCGGTATTCCGATTGTTTCGGCCAGCCACGGGTGATATGTCGAAAATGATATTCTCGCTCATTTAAAAGTTTCATTATTCTCACCAACTTCAGTGAAGTTTGGCTGAAAGCAGTCGCAATTTCAGACATTTTCCAATGACTGCGCTGTCGCGATCCCTGAACTAGGTGTGGATCGGGATGGATGTTTTTGGTACTACCTAAGAGTATGGATGCGATTGACCTGTTTTGTGCGTTACAGTGCAAAGTTAGGAAGCCTGCCTTCAGACCGCAATTTTACTGTTACTATCCGTGAAACCTGTATCACCATGGTTCTTGTTCGAACTTGGCACAAGACCAAGAAGGCATATTCAGGTTACCCGATATGAACTAACAAATATGTGTCGTATGATCGGAATGCCTAGAAGGAATATTGTAAGTCTGTTATGCTTCACTTTTGCACTAACCTCAGTATTTACGTAGATGTGTTATTTTATTTCCTCCTTGGTATTTCATCTCACGTCTAACGTTTCGTTCTTTTCCACTCTCTATTTCGATTTTTCGCAGATGCTACAGAAGTAATTGGGTCGCTTGTGACTGTGATGTGACTGTTCTTGTGGGTAAATTTGATGGTGGAATACACAAACGTGCTTGATAGATAATAATTTGAAATGGCGAGATATAATTTCTCTTGCTTCCGTAGACTTCCTTCAGAAATTAGTTGAGGGTGGCTAGGGAAGCTTCTAAAGTGTGGAAAACGAATACAGAAATTGTTTTTAACGGAATCACCAAGGTTGGAAGGCTTGAAAAGCGTAGCTTGTCAATTGTTTGCACTGCAGAATGTCGCCCATGCGGTTCCCATCCCGTTTTGCTACTTGGGTGCTTGTAGCCCAGTTACCTCAAAATACTAAAACAACTACTCGTCCGTGCCACATATTTCATTAATCAACACAAAAACATTAATGCCGCACAGAATCTTTGTCGAAAATCACATATACACTAATCTTCGTAGTACACCTATTCGCTTCACATTTCCCCGTTTACCAAGCGAAATTGCGTTGTTCTACTTATTCCCGCAAACATTCGTTATGCGAGGAAAACTTCTGCGACAAATGAACGTTAGAAGCACCGCACTACCTGAACGATGTGTCTTTGGATATTCTGGGGCAATTGACGGAGCCGTGCGCAGCTATCTACCTGATCGGTTGCCACATTCGTGTGTTTTCTGCCCTACCTCGTCTAAACCGATTTATTTCCACTGTTGTGCGCTGTTTGCATCATTTAATGGCCGAAACCTTTGATGATGATTTCGGAAGTGTTTTCCGGTGTGTCCTTGAATTAACTGGTGTTGAAGTGTGCGGTCGAAACCGGCAAGCGCGCACGGGTTGAATTTGAATTGCGTAACAGGGCGTGCTGCTGTGCTTGTTGGTGCCGTTTTAGTTTTCGTTTGTGTAAGTCGTGTGCATGGCTTACTGGGCCTCTTGGCTCATGCTGGTTCTTGTTGTTTCTTTTACAGGACTCTTGTTGGAACCCGACACTTTGGAAGAACGCCGTCCTCTGGCATCAATACGTTGCCCTTAAGCTAGCCTCCAATCGTAACGGACAATCAGGGTTGAAACGACCGGCTTGTGTGTTACAATATATCGGTATATGCATGGTTCTGTTATAGGTGAGTTAATGTAACTCCGCATCTTCGAGACGGAACTTGTGAGACCGGAGAACTGTTTTCTTCCCTAATGAGTACGTGAGTGTTTTGTGAACTGCAGTTCGCTTCTGTTTGATCATGCCTCGTTTGTTAACGGATTCCATTTTTTCACATTGTATAATCTTTGATTCTTTGTATTGCATGAAATTATCTATAACGGTTGCGCTCACGTGAGCATGTTTCTCAGGGATGCGTCGAGGTGCATACTTTATTCTTGTCATGCAGGAATATCCGCTATAAACTGTACCGGAGAACAATGTCGACACTGCATGGGAGCTTTCCGGGTGTTTTGATGCGACTTCAAATCGTGGCTTATAGTTTTTACTGGCTGGCCTGAAGTCAGTCAGTTGATTAGGGTGCAATAAGGTTGACCTTGGCTCCAGTGCTGACAAGAAACCTCGAGCCGGTTGACGGGACCTTCATATTGAACAGACGACTAATGCGTGCTGGGCCGAAGCAGTCGTCGTTACTGACTGACCTGCCGACTTGACGGTGACATGTGACGAGTTTGGAATGCGCACAGCTGCATGCGTTTCTCACCTTTGCCTACGAAGTGTTGATGGTACCGACATTAACTTGATTGTCCGCAAGCGTTCGATCGCGCACGACCCTTGAGTGAACATCTTTTAAGCTGATTAACCTGCCAGCCGTGTCGTCCCTACAGTTACGTATCTTCTGTATCATAAGTTTTGGGTTGTCGTTAGTTGTAGACACTGGAATGGATTGCGGGAACGGTTGCGGTTTGCTGCGCAAACTGGCTGCGATGGAAATGTTTCACATACCTTGTTTGTCGGAGCTGCCGATTTTTACGTCAAACTATTCTCATCCACAGCAGCCAGCATGCGTTGTACTGCCAAGAACAACTTGTCCGCTCGTAGTTGGTTTAGGATGCCATAGGGTAACTTCCACAATCTCAAAATGTATTTCACGTTACGTACCAGTTGAAAGGGCAGGCGATTACCTAGTTCGACTGAGTTGAACACGTCACGTCGCACATTTGTTTATCAATTTCCGGCGTTTTAGAATTGCACACTGAAGGACGGTGAGAGGGAAATCACAGGAATCGCATTCTGAGAGATCTTTCACCACCACTGCAAAAACCAATGGCAGGACTTTCACCAAATATGAAAATGTGGCTAGCTCACCTGTTAGTCGTCCAATCATGAAGATTACCTAAATTAGACAGATAGATTGGCTGCGCCCTCTCCAGTTGATTATGGAGCGAGAGTACATTGCTTTTTAACATCAATGGACGTAGTTCCATCCAGCCTTGTAGAAGGGTGTCGTGGGTAAGTAACATAAACTGTTGTCCAGAGCAATGCAGCTCACCAGTTATATGGTAGCCTAATCAAACTGGTGGCAGAGCGATCATTAATTTGATAACAGTAGATAAGTACAACGATTACAAATGGGCGCAAAAGGGTACAGATGAAACTGCAGGAAGTACTTGTAAACAGAATGATCCACTGACTAATTGAAGTCATTTGGTTCGGAAAATTTACTACTTACGGGCGGAAGATAGCGCTAGAGGGCATAATCTGACGACATTAAATAAACAATTCCGCACGCAGCAAAACAGGCACGACGCTGGATGTCGCAGGGTAGGTGGAAACGCGAAGCTGAAATACTTCACCGTGCGATTGACTTACCAGCCAACAATTCGAAAAATTAGAAGATGGACACAGTACGCGGGACTTCCCATTCGTGGTCGCGGCAACCAGTGCCGTTCGAGTGATGAGTAGGTTCCCAAACAGGAATAGAGAAAAAGACAATAGGACGGTGTGTTGTCAGCCCCGGATGTTTAGTGATGCCTTGAGGTACACTCAGTCTACTGCCGACGTCTGTCCATGGGCTGGGTCCAGAATAGTCACGTCCTTGGTGCAGCGAGCATCTATTGAATTATAAACTCGTCAGGCAACCGGTTCCGATCCAAAAATACGGTGATATTGATAAGTTTTTTTTATTAGCAGGGTGCTAAATTACAGGAAGATCATTTAAAATTTGAGGAGGGAAAATAATAAACCCCGGTAACGAATCCAATAAATTTACAATGTCCGAGACCGAGGATTTACAGGAATGTGACGAAATACGACAACTTATCTAGGGCGTAAATGAAACTGAGGTAAAACTAAACGAAGGTTCAACGGTGAGGAGAGAAGATGGGGAAAGTACGCAAAAACTAGCCTCGACAAGTAGCTGATATCAAACTTCAGTAATGTACCAAAAACTACGTTAGTCGAGGTAACAGTTTGCCGCGCCAGTGATTCGAAATTGTCGTGTTGTGATAGCATGCACTGTTACCATAATGTTTTACCACAAACGCTCCCTTCAGCTCCCTCTCAGATGCCCAAACGGGCAAGCTGGTTGCGTCTGTGGAGCGAACTGAGGATGATTATCAACCGGAGCTCGAAGTCCGCGGTCAGTGAACCTGAGACCAATTTTGATTGATGGTTGCTTTCCGACCCATGGGAACCCCTACATGTCTAAGCACGGACACGCTGCGAGTTGAATTTTCCTACGTATCTGTTTTATGTTAATGCACGTTTCTGTTCGACTTGTGACTTTTCTATTTTCTGAGAGATACCATTATTCGCTTCGATTACGAACGTTGGACACTGTGTGAGCTGTCAAATGTGATTGGCTCATTGGAGTACTACAATTTAGCATTCACGGTGCGACGCAAAATTCTGAATAAGTCTCAGTTCACCAGATACTGAAGAGATGCCTAAGCTTGTATGTAAAACTGGGAAAGTGCGTAGTTCGGACACCGAACGTGAATTTCGCGCACGACAGTAACGGGAACTTTGCACGCCGGATAAAACACATTTTCGAAGATGACTTCTACAGTCAGGAAGCGCCGGTGTGCCGCTGCATAGGAAGTTTCTGATCACACTGGCGGATGGAAGTGGTACTGGCCTTAATTTCTTGTGAGACCCCGGGGGGAATTGTCGAATTCGATATCCCGGAGACTCATGACGGTCTGTTCCACTTCCCGCGAAGTGAGGTCACAGTTCGTTAACTTACTCCTGGCGATTTAGGGTAATTCACTCAGTAACGCGTATTCGACAATTCCAATAACGCTTATTCAGACGGTCGGGTTAACGGGACTATCTTCCAAGTCCAAAAAATGTCAGAAAAGGCGATCGAAAGGGTTGGAATTTATACAGAACTGTTCTGTGAAATTGCAGTGAGGGTACTATCTCATCTTGAATGTCAGTCAGCGGGTACACAGAATTATCTGGCAAAGGCGTTCAGAATGGAATAACCGAACACGAGTCTGCAAACAGCCACCAGTCAACGGAAAATAAACTCATTGGAACAATTGGATGGAGATGGAAATGAGGGCATGTCAAACAGTACCAGGTAGCAAGTGTTAGCGGATAATCACTGATAGCTATGAAGAGAATGTAGGCAAACATTTTATGTGGAGCTGCGGTACAAACTTCAACATGATCGTTTACTGCACACAGCAAAGACAAATAAAGGCAAATTTGGGATCGGCTTTCTACAAACAAACCAAACATGCCTCAACGGATTCACTCCTACGCACCATATCAAATAAAGGATGACAAGCTTACTAGGTGAACTTCAAAATTTCTAACACAGGTCTTTGCAAAGTATTCGAGTTTCGGGGAAAACTCCAGGAACACCTACAGCCCAGTAGGAAGGAATAATGGATTATATAAGGCAGCGGTGGAGACTAACACGATTGCTGCTTCTGCAGGAGACGCGAGAGCAGGAGGAAAGCTGTATTTCAGAAGGATTTTTGGTGAGAATTTGACCACCGCAGAGCCGACATGAGTTTCGCTCCTGATCTTCCTGGTACTTGGCTAAGGATGAGAAACTGGCTGAGTTGTCAAGTCTAGCGGAACTTATCGGGCAAGGAAACGAATATTTCAATTTCGTGACTGCGGACACTTCTGATAATTGATTGCAGGATCGGATGACTCCTGGAAGCTCTTACGCGGGGAGCGAACATCGTATACATGGCTGTCCAAAGGCGAGAGTAGCAAACAACAGACAACCTGACTAGCAAGAGTGCTTTACCCGTGGCCGTCATGGACATGTTGCACGCTGATCTCCACTATTCCTCGGAAACGTACACCTGCCAGTCAGTCTTCTCTGTGTCAGCCGCGTATTCCCCCTTACTTCTAGTTATGCGGATAAGGATGTTGCACTATGCTCTGTGTTGAAAGCGGAAACTGGCGGTTGCAATTGCGTCTGCTTGCTAGATACCGGGTCCGTATATAGTCTACTTGATGAGGAGACATTCTGCTTGCAAGCTTGATGGGATTGCGGGACCTGCCAGTAAAATTATGGTCAATTATGGACAACCATTCCAAATTCTGGCCTATTTGCGGAACTGTGCGGGTAGGGAAGGGTGTGTGTTCGCTGAGGTCCAAAGATTACCATCTGGTGTCATTTCGGGGAGTGGCTAGTTGGTCGCTACTAGTTGCCTCCTGAACCTGCCTAGACGCGCAGTAGGCATGTAGGAAGAGCGTTTTTTGAAACCTGCGTACAAAACCCTTTGGGGACATGCGAGGACTGCCAGAAGACCGCACCCAGCCATTGGCAAAATGTACATCGAATCCGAATGACAGAAGTTCGTCGGGGTTACTGTCTCTCAACTTTTGGCACATGTAGCGTACAAAGTACGGAAAATAACAGAACAGCACTAGGCGACATTTTGGTGAGAAGGACAACCGCCTGGACGGACTCATGTCAAGCGATACAGCATTGAAACGCGCGAGGTACCTAGATTTAGCGAAGTGGTTTGTCGCTTGGCAATCGATCTTCAGCAGCACGGATGTGTTGACGCGGGCTATCATCCGACTGCCAACGTCCCCAAGGGCGTCCACGACGGTAGTAGTCAAGAGGAAGAATGGCTCTCTGAGATTGTGTTGACTGTTATCAGTTGAGCGCGGCAACTACAAACATATCACGCATCGACGAAGCTATTGACATTATTTCGGGGTCCGATTAGCTTAGCACCCTTGATTTAGAGTCTGGTTACTAGCTATTGGAGGTGGAGCCCGTTGGTTGCATGAATACCACGTTTAAGATATCCTTCGGTCTGTGTGAGTATGATACAACCGTATTCGGTTTGACGGATATGTCGAATACCTCACTAGGGTTAATTTGACAGGTGCAGGTAATATAAATCGTAGACAATGTCTGGTTTACCCGGATGACGCTCTGTTGATGAACAATTGTCCAACTTACTCAGCGTCCTTCGAAGACCAAACGAGGCTGGAGTGAACTTGAATATAACGAAATTTTTTTATGCAGACCGAGGTAAAACACTCCGGACACGTCACCTCCAAAACTGGTCTGGGTTATGATCTCGAAAAGGTGCTTGAAGCGAAAAAATTACTAACTCCTGTGGATGTTGATAAGCCCCACAGGTTACTTGAGTTCATTTCTTATTATCAAAGTGTTTGTTCTCGAGTGTCCTCACGTTGTCAAAACTCTAACAATACTGACGGGGGAAAGAACGTTTGTTCGGGTGGTCTGGGGGTTGTCGACAGCCGTTCGGCCGGCTAAAATATACGTTGTGCACTGCCCCCCTTCCAACGCTACCGGATATTAAGGCGTGTGTAAAAGTACTTGTCTTGGACAATGGCCCCCGTGAAACAGTCATAGGATCTATACTGCCCCGGTTGGGCGATAACGATGTGGAACGCGCAGTTACTTACAGGAACCGAAGTTTCGGCAAAAGTTAGAAGTGTATAACTAGAAAAGAAATGCATGTTCTGATGTACTTTGTCAAAAACTTCCGTCATTATCTCTTCAAAAGGCGTTTTCTGATTCCAATGGACCACTCATCTCCTTAGTGGTTGTGAAATTCCAAGGACCCGGAAGGGTAAGTTTCTCGGTGGCAAATAATTTTTTTACAAGAATATGACTTGAAATGCAAGCACAGACGTGGTCTACGGCGCTGAAACGCTGAATTGTTACCCGCAGAACAGAGTCGCGACCGCAGAGATATCCCTCCATGCACGAGCAGCTAATCCATGATGATTACCGTGAGATCAGAGAAGAGCAATCGGTGAGTTCACATTCAGGACACGTGGAGGGATATGCAGATCACACACGGAAAAAGGTGGGCCTCGTCCGCTCACATCTGAACCCGACTGTTGTATCTAGCCCACTTCCCGCTCAGTGGCAGCGATTTATGGACCACTGTTTGGTTAATCCACTTTCCTACTGAAAACTCTGTGTAGCCCGTTATCAAATAAGAGAGCACTTTCATTATGATTCTGCCAAATAATACTGTATGATTTTCAACTTATTCGACAGCATTTTCGAACGTTTTTGAACCTGAACGATAGCCCCGTTAACCAAACCACATGAGCAAGCGGTGTTGGAATTTCAAGTTGAACATCACCCACAATTGATCGCAGCTGTCGCATTCCCATAGACTTTCCAGTCGGCCCCTTTCGAAAAGAAGCACTAGACTCGAGTTTCGCTCTCATTAGAGCTCGTCAGTAGTGCATATCCTTGCCACTGCCGGGACTAGAACTCCGGCCACGCTTTCATGAGGCAACCGTGTTGACCACTGCGCCACTAGCCTCATCAGTTGTTGCAAGTGTCGATTACATATTAGTGGGTGAACCATCCTAAATCACCAGGAGCGATTTAACAGGAATTATTCGCGCAGCAGTGACACGTATGGAAGTGTGTGTCCTAAGGTTGCAGCGCTTGTGTATAATTGTGCAAATGTAGATGTAGTGCGACGTGTTTGAGTAATGGTAAGAAGCAGGCAGCCCATCTAACTGGGCGACTGACTGTAATTAGTCAGTCTGGTAACATTATGCGTTCGGAACGAGACACAGGCCAAGACATCCCCCTAAACACCTAAACGCAGAACCTCGCGGACTGTTCCACCAACCACACTAAAGATTGTGTTCTTTCACCTACTCCAACAGCTGCTCATTATTCGAGGAAAAATTCTGCAACGCACAGACACTCAAAATTCCGTACTGCTCAAATGATTTATGAGCTTTTCAACTTTTGGACGTCTTCGATCAAACGACCTGGTCCTGTGCAAGAGCCTGACCAATTTCTCGCCAGACATGGACGTTTTCCGAAATCCTTTATCTCAGCCGATAAATTTCAAAATCTTTCTGAAGATATTCACATCAAATAATGGCGAAGTCTCTTGACGATGCATTTGTACGAACTTTCCGTCAGCGGTTTATACATAACCTTGTCAAAAGTAAACTGGCACAACATAAAATCTTTCGGTTGCAATCTGGGAAAAATGCGAGCTACATATCTTGTGCATATGTCATTTTTGAAAATTGCGGTTATTTTGTCTCCGATTACGCCTCTTTGAATGACGAATTGTTGCATTTGCTATATTGTTTGATTATCTTTGCATCGCTTGTAAGCATCTGCAATATTCACGTCCACCCCGGCGTGTTTCCCGGAAATGCGTTGAGTATCATTTTTACTACTGCTATTTTGAGGTCCTTTACTTGCCTACTTCTGTTCTTCCTCTGATAACCTTTACACGTATTCCTCCCTCACGAGGTCACCTCTCAATTGGAAACTGTACTGTCAAATACGGGAGTACGGTAACTGCTCGGGGCGCTCGCCGGGGAACCAAGCACCCGCTGGCTATCCCATACAGAAACCGTTTTCCTCCTGCCAAAGTGTACAGAGAATCTGGCTGTATTTCGTGGCTTTTTCGTCAATAACCGACTGGTTTTTGATCTTAGAGTCTGAGTCAGCGGACACAGTCCGATCTATGCAATCTGGGATGGCCATGAAGTACTACATGGTTTTGCGTATAAAATTATACCCACAACTAAAACACTGGTAATAAAACCTAGAAATGTAACCCGGAACAGCATAAATATCATGGAGGATCGTCTCTTGTTGACCGCAATAATCACTCCTAATGCGGGAAATCGGTGTATTTTGAACTTGTACGGCTGCCATTCTACTTCCCGAAACTGCTGTTCCAAAGCCATTAGCATTATCAGCATCGTGATTACCACTGTTCTGTTAGTGAAAATGACGGATCAACGATGAGAGGAGCGTAAGTTAGTTTGATGGTATGCCTGGTTAAGGCCACTGCTTTCGCGACCGCCGCATCCAAGTATGGATTGGATATCGACAAGGGTAACACATTTTTTCTTTCAGTGCTCTCCGGCGAAGGTGCTGTTTCCGCACCTGCGCCTGCAATTCGCATCAATGGAGGTGTTGTCGACAGCTGCGCAGATTTCTGCTACTTGGGTAGCAATTTGTCCACCGATCTGTCCGTGGACCGCGAGTTGAGAGCTCGTGTGGCAAAGGCTAGTGCTGCGTTCGGACGTCTTGAAAGACGTGTTTGGAAGAAGCCACAGCCTGAAAATGGCCATTGAGCTCTGTGTCTACATCACAGCGGTGCTGTCTATACTGCTGTATGACAGTGAAACGTGGACATTGTATCAGCGGAACGTGCGCTATCTGAGCCGTTTTCATTTGCAATGTCTAAGACGCATCTTGGGTATTCGGTGGTCGGACATGGTTCCGAACACTGAGGTACTGCGGCGAGCGGACATGAACGGGATGGAAGCCATGTTGATGCTGAATCAGCTTCGTTGGCTGGGTCACGTCCGTCGGATGGGCGATGACCGTATTCCGAAGCAGCTTCTGTATGGACAACTGAAATCAGGTAAGCGAAATCCTGGTGGTCAAAAGCGGAGATACCAGGATGTTATCCAGGTAAGTCTTTCACGTTGTAACATTGATTTCAGATGTTGGGAAGACTTGGCGTTGAACCGGACAGTGTGGGGGTAATGCGACCGGGGTGGACGTCCGAAGATTAGAAGAAAAATTATTGCGCGGCCGTGAACGTAAGCGCGCGGTACGCAGTGGAACCATCGGTGTCATAGGTCGTGGTGACATGACTATATGGCGTTGCGATGTGTGCGGCCGCGAATGCGCTGGTTTTTCGGGGTTAACGGGTCATCAACGCACTCATAGTATACTGCCGGCGAAGAAACGAAGAATACGTTGGGGTCAGGTAGGTTGTATCAACCATATCTTCGCCTTTCTTATTTACGTCAACCAACGGCTATCGTCGTTCGGAAATGACCAGCTCCCATTTTCATGATACTGGCTGTCCGTAGGCTTTTACCTTTCCCTTCCTTCAGCACTGTTGCTGAACTGTATGATGAACGTTTTCTCTGTTTTCTTCCAGTCTGACATTAATTTTGCTTCTGCCTCATATTCTCACTAGAGTGCGGTGAAGTGTACTTATATATTGGGAAGCTTTTTAAGTCACATTGCTCATTCTTTTCCCTCTAGTGTTGACCTTGCCGTTGCAGCCTCTGTTTATTTATGGAGAGATAGGGGTTTCATTTTGGAGCCAGCCTATGAATTGGCTAACCAGCATTGGCCGGCTGGACACAAAGGCCTCACTCACACACCTACTGGTCTTATTCCTTCGGGTTTACACCGGATATGTGGTGTGTGAGTGGAACCACAAGTGGTGCAGCGCGAGCCATTTGGTTTGTTAGTTAAGCGCAGGCTTGCAGGGCTTCGGTCACTAAGATAGGCTAACCCGAATCGCATGCTGCTAAACGAAGGCCCTGCCAGATTCCTGGCTTGTATCTCAAAGCCTACAATCTCCATAAATCGCTGGCCAACTTGGAGAAACTCGTGTCTGACATGGTCATGTTTGGCTTTCTAGGGACGCCTCAAAGCTGGCCGAAAATTCCCGCTCAGTACTTTTCAAAAGGAAGCAAGACAGAGATAACCAGCGAATAGAATCCGTTATACTGTGCCAAGGCAAATGTCACGTATGTTAATGTATTCAATTACGTGCCATTATGGTTGCAACGTTCGATCTTTTCTGCTGCCTCCGGCGTGACTGGTCAAGCTTGTGTGCTGTTTTGATCCAGCGGGCTGTGCTGACTGCGACTTCGGTCCTTGCAGGTTCAACCATGTCAGATTGGCCAAAGGGGAGCAGCCAGACAAAAGGCAGATGCGCTTGTTTTCACAGTACCATTTTGTGCTTTGGTTCAGCTAGATGTTTGTTCTTGCCTGGTCTGGTTTTGCGTTGGCGACTTGTTAGCCTCTACAACACTATTGGTTTTATGTGAGCGTTTTAACTTCGTAGGTGTGTGGCTCTCGAGCATATGCATCTATTGCAACTCAGTTGTTGTTAGTGGTCAGTGTTGTTGTTGTTGTTGTTGTTGTTGTGTGTGTGTGTGTCACCCTCTGCCCTGCGGTACAGGCTTTCAAGTCAAAGGCTTTGGGTGAGGGCTCTAAACCATAATATCGCAACATAAACCACATACCATGTTGTATCGGCCGTCGCGCACGATAAACCGGATAACCTTATCTGCTGTCTGCGACAGGGTGGACAGGTGAAAATATGCTACTGCCAAACCCTCTTCTCCCCCACAACAACCCCACCAGCACGAATCTTAGAGCAGACAATGCTCACTCGAGTCTCAGTAACACGAAGATCAGCTTGAGATACGCCCAGGGATGCAAGACCCGACCTATACTGCTACCTTGACGAGGTGGTCGGGCTTGTGTGCTGTTTCGATCCGGCGGGCTATGCTGACTAGGACTCCGGTCCTTCCAGGTTCAACCCTGTCAGACAGGCCAAAGGGGAGCAGCCAGACGAAAATTTGTGATAGCCAGCTCGTGAGTAGCACACAGGTGGAGCAGACGATCACCATTCTTGTTGACTGAACTAATGCTGTGGGGTCCGAGGACTACCGGCCAAGTTACCGAATCACGTCCAGTCACCCAGAACAAACAGTCGGTCACTCACCGGTGCCGACCGGATTGTGGCGGACAGCTGATCATAGAACTGGTCCTTTGTATCATCAGTGTGACACATAGTTGGATCATAAACATCAAGAAGTGTGGCACATTCATCTCGACCGAATAACAGGCACATGGACAGGATTCGAAGGCTAATACCGTACGGTTCGCCTATCATCAAAGCATTGATGCGATCAGTGGCTTCGAAATAGACGTCATGTTCCCGAACACCGTCTTTCGGGTAACCTATTCAGTAGAAAGTACTCAGCACCTGCTTCTCGGAGCTTGCCTTGGTCTACGAACCTTATATCACTCAAGTCTGCTACGTCGACGCCATACTGACTCAGTCCCATCGCAGTCAGTGTGGTTCGACGTTCTGGCCGTCGTGTGGCGCTGCATCGATCCAACAACGTGCGCACATTCCACGTTTCAACGGAGGGCGTCTTGCGTCTCTCATCATCATCATTCACATCTTCATAGCAGCCATGAGCCTGACCAAAAGTTACTGTGACTCGGGCTGCCGCTCACCTCAACAATGACGTGGAATATCCTAGAAGAAAACGTTACTAAGAAGGTTGAAAATTAGAAGTCTAAGCGGAAGAACTAGAAATGGTATGGATGCAGGTACGCCATTGACTGCGACACGCCGCCATCTCGGATAGCGTCTCTAACCAGCGGTTTGAGTGATCACGAGGACCCCATCCAGGCAGGCGACACCTACCCACTTTACTCAGTGGAGCAGTCAGGGTTCTCATATTTCGTGACCACGTTGTCGCTTGACCACCACGTGGTTTCACCCAACTGTTGGTGGTCTCAGTATATAATGCCCGGTACGGTAAACGCTCAGCTGGCATGCGGAGTACGTGACCTAACCATCGCAGGCTGTGCAACGTGAGTAGTTGACCGATCGATCGCGCATCCCGAGCGTTCCGGAATACGCGCCGGCGAACTGCCGTATTGCTCACGCGATCAGTCCACTTAATGTGGGCTATTTGGCGGAGACAACGATGGTCAAATACAGCAAGCTTGTTGATATCTTCCTTGCGAACAGGCCACGTCTCCGAACCATAGAGCAAAACAGAACGCACACAAGCATTATATACTCTTCCTTTCAGCGACAATCGAACGTCTTTTCGACGCCACAGATGACGCAGGTTGGCAAAGGCAACTCGTGCCTTTGCTATCCTCGTTGATATCTCATCAGCAATATTACAAGCTGACGAGATAATGCTACCCAAGTATGATAAACTGTTCACAGTCTCAAGCGGATTACGTGCAATAAAGAAAGTGGTAGTGGAAATGTCCCAGTCGGGAAGTA
>LOND01000030.1:50962-69460 GCA_014220965.1 Paragonimus kellicotti
TGAAGAATGGACTAATAGACGGGTCGTTAAAATAGTCGCGCAATCGGTTTTCACTACAGGGTCACATGAAAGTTTATCGGCGTAACGATTGCTATACGTCCCGAGAATGACCGTTAACGTAAGGTTGAAGTAAGACAGCGAAACCGAGTGGCGTATAAACCTCCCGTTCTATGCTGCATTATAGACTTACGGTAGCTGGTTCAATACACCACCTGTCCTCCTCCACATTACAGTACCACCGATGTGCCGGTAACCTTTTGTTGCTGTAGTTTCTTGCTGGCTCATAAGTTATCGACGATTAAGTGTAAGCTTCACTGGAAAATGTGCCCCACCAAACGTGTCTATATCGGACTTCAGGATAATTCCACAATCACAGTAGCATTGCATGGTGGTCATACATCCCGCTTTCGCGAGTTCTCTTTTATTTCACCAAGTGCACCAAGATCCATTCCATGGTAAAAGTCGGAGAAAGGTAATGGTGGTGAATGTACATGTCATACTTTTGGAATATACTGAACTCAATCAGCTATGCACCAGAGCCCAATTGTTCGATGTATACTAAGC
This sequence comes from Paragonimus kellicotti, assembly GCA_014220965.1. NCBI lineage: Eukaryota > Metazoa > Platyhelminthes > Trematoda > Plagiorchiida > Troglotrematidae > Paragonimus > Paragonimus kellicotti. The sequence goes on from LOND01000030.1 coordinate 51,527, forward strand.
TTCCCATTAACATTGCTTATTTACAAATGATGAACCGTGGGTACTTTGTCAGAAATTTTGACCTCGACATTTCGCAAAACACTTACAAAATGAGGATTCACGCTAACGTGATCGTCTTCCTTTTGAAACGACCATGGAGCCGATTTCTGCGAAAGTCATGATTGCCGGTAGATTCTGTTCTAACAGTCTGCTGACAATTTTAGGCACCGTTACTGAGAAACCGGATAGAGGGAATATCGTGGAGATTTGCTATCCTTGGTTTCCAGAAGGCCTTTGATTCTGCCAACCACAGGCTTTTGGGCTAGAAGACACGAGAAGCGGCGATCCCCCATAGAATCTCCCTGGATCCGGACATTGCTAGCTCGTGTAGAGTGAGAGTAAGAGGAGTACTGTCGGACGACGGTTCTCCGTTAAGTGGAGTACCTCAGGGGTCAATCCTTGCCCCTCTGCTCTTCCTGGTATACATAAATGACCTGACCGACAACCTGGTCAGCCCATGTTACCTGTATGCAGATGACATGAAGCTGGTGGGAAATGCGTCGGATTTGGACGCCCTCCAGGAGGACATTCTGGAGATTCTGCGAATAAATGTTAAAGGTGGGATTTACCGCTGAATGTTCTCAAAAGACATATCCTCGCTAATGCTTCCGGGCCCATGGTTTCATAAGGGATGCACATGGACGGACAATCGAGCTAGCAACTGAAACAGCAAACGAGAGACTTAGGTATCCAAATCACTAGCACGTTTGCTCCCATCTGCACAATGTGCCGCAGCCGCGACGAATGCAGTGTAAGCGTCATATCGACTGAAATCCGCGATCGCCAACCCATGTCCAGCAGTGTTCATCCCACTGTACTCGGCCATAGTTCGTCCCCGGTTGGAATATTGTGCCCAAGCTTGGTCACCGTATCTATGAAGGGGCATATCTGTCCTCGAAAAAGTACAAAAGCTTGCCACACCTATGGTATAGGGGTATGAAGTGGTCTAAGCTACCAAGACCGACTAAGCTCGTTGAACTTATTCTCGCTCGAACGCCGGCGGGTAAGAGGAGACCTTATTGAAGTGTACAAGCTTACCCACTACACCGGCACAAGCCCCTTGGCGTGTTTGTTCGTGATACGTCAGGACAGAAATTTAAGAGGTCATAGGTTCACGATCAAGAAAACAAGATCACGATTGGCTGTTCGATTTAACTTTTTCACTAACCGGGTAGTCAACTCGTGGAACAAATTGCCTGCAAAGATTGTTGAGGCCTCCAGCGTGGATGTATTCAAAAGGAGCTAGACAAATGTTGGAGCAACCTTTTTCCTACTTTGTACTAATCGAAAAATGATTTGCTTTTACTGTTCAGGGCAACCAGGATTTGTCGTCTTTTTTGTCCCTACCCTTAGACCTGTAGCGGTCAAGACGAGTTCCTGCATAGACTAAGTAAATGCAAGTGTACCTCACTGGGCTATCGGTGAAAACAAAATGAACGAATGAAACAGAATAGTTACGAGGTTCCAGCAAGTTACAGTAATCAATGGATTTGACTCACAGGAAGTGTTCACAGGTGTTCAAGATGACCATCCACAATATTCCAAATTACCAGTATCCGAAAGTGAGGATATTACGGAGTTACCGTGGACTGCTGAAACGCGATCGGAGCTGCGACGATGTTCGTAATACGACGGAGCTGAAAAATTGGGTGAAAGATCCGTGTAGTATCGTCAAGCGACTGCGCAACGAGAGAAGAGCAGACCGGTGCGCACGGAACTTGTAATATATTGCGAGGTCACGTTCACCAATTTGAACAGTATACAAAGATGATGCGAAAAGTAGTACAAAAATGAAGCGTCGTTTGTAAACGAAAACCAGAAACTCTACAGGCCACCAGGGAATGCATTCGCATCGACAGAAAACGCAATCTGGTCAATCTCCGGATCACACCAGTCAAGCATCAGGACGTCAACAGGCGCAGGCCTTCATCAAGTTCTGGATTTGAAATAGAGAAAATGGAAATTGACTGCTGACCTGTATTCGCTTCGAAGCACTTCGGTGGTGTAATGAAGAACTGGAGTAGTAACAGTTGTTCCGTGTGGTTGCAGTTCGTGTGTCCTTTCTTTGAAGGTTCTTCTCTGTGTTTCAGCACGTAAGCCGTAGACTGGGGACCTGTATGTTTTCTGCATTGCATGCACCCCGTTTCAAAATAGCACAGGGAGCCGGTTTCCTTTCATATCCGGGAAAAATAATTTGAACGGCCGAATTTTCTGATTGGTTGATAGATAAATCCGTTGTCAAATTTTTAATAACGGAACATGCGTATAATTGCGAATTTATTTGATTTAGAACTGTATATATTTACACAGGAGGAAAAAATAAGTGCGTCGAATTGTGTCATGATGGCTATATACACATATCTATATGCACATATCTGGTTATGTGGACTTATGGGTAGATATTTATTGCCTGACGATACATGGTTCCATATTCGTTATCATACATATATATCACATTTAAAAAGTCTTTCTGTAGTTCAGCACGTATCTCTCCACATATATAGGCTGTTAAGGATGCATACCTGAATATACCTTCAGGGCACGTACGTGCCATTGAGATAAGTGCGAGCAGTATTTTACGAGACAAAGTAAAATGTGTCGTATAATATGTACTTTTTAAACAAGAGTTACTCGTACCATTTTACTCAAACTTGACAACTTTCATTTTATTGAATTTTCGGAAATCTTTGTAGAAAAGAAAATCAACTCTCAATAGAAGGAGCAGGCTTTGTTGCTCATTGTTCATTGGTAGAGGGCAGGAGTGACCAACCGTGCGAACATCTTTTTCGAGCGTCTCAACACCAGAGTAAGCAGGACGTTAACTATCCTCGTTCTTCCAGCGCGCTACCATATATATACACTCAGGAACCGCTTAAAAGCAACATCATTGGGTGCTAACACCACATGCGCTGGTGGCAAGTTCCAGCTATAGACGTGGACCCCAAGCCCCCTCCTAGCTTTAACGCAAACCTGCGTTGTGCGAGCCTGAGTTTTGAGGGTGTTTGACACCAGCACTGTGTTGAAAAGTGGCCTCCAACATGATATGCCTTGACACCCCTGATATCTTCCCAGGTGCATAAAAGAGCATTTTTGTGAGCTTTGGAGGCGAAGCTCCATTGAACCGTCCACGTTAAGATCGTATGCAAGCCCTGTTGCAATATCTCGCACTCCTCATCTGAAGAGACTGTCCTCCACACTTTCATGTCATCAGCGAAGACGAGGGCAGGCGACTGCAACTGGTCCAATAGATCATTGATGAAAACCAGAAACAACAAGGGCCCGAGCACTGACCCTTGTGGCACACCACTTGGAGCAGGCAGCCATTCAGATAATTGCTGGTTGACCCTAACAGCGAATGACCTACTACGGAGGAAGTCTGCTATCCAATTTATTATAGGCGAGCTGACAGCGTACGCTAACAGCTTGGTGAGCAAATGGTTATGTGGCACTCTGTCGAAAGCCTTGCTGAAATCCAGAAGTTTTAAATTGTTAGCTCTTTGCTTTATACCCATGCTTCTCTGAACAAGCAGAGGTTTGTCAAGCAAGATCGACCACCGGAATCCGCTCGCCTTCGCTGAGAGTCGAGAGTTGGTCCCAATTCCCATCTGAAGATGAACCGGCCCTACAGCCATTCATCCTTTTGCCAAGCACGCAAGTTAAGCATACTGGCCGGCGGTTGGCAGATTCTGACCGTCCTCCTCCCCTGCCTAGCAACGGAGGGCAAATGTTGTACGGCCCGGAAGACGCCAATTAACCATTGCTCGCGTTCCACCTCATAACACTAAGCAGCATTTCGACAAGGCAGACCGCGTATTCTCTTGGGAGTAGATCGAAGCGTGATACCGAGTCATTAGCTCAGATTTGTCCAAGTCCTCAACAACCTCGTTTTTATGCTGATACCATCAGTGCCGGGATTTCCGCATTGATTCTGGTCGTCTACAGATGTACTCCCAGAGCCCTCTGGGTGCTATTGGCGATTCCGCGGCCAACCATCCCTCGTGTTACTGACGCGTTCCTAGCTTCGTGGTATCACATTCATCTGTGATTTCCGGTATGCTTCCTAGAAACCTTGACCAGCCCGGTAGTTCATCAACTACCGGCATCTGCGTCTGACGGTGGCACGCAATTCAACATCGGACCACCGCGGTCCCTCAAAGTGGGGCTGACCACGGGACATCGGTGCGAACTGCTCCATGATAGCCAGCAGGTTATCTCTACTTTTGCACCAGTGCGCATCAACCCTGTTCGTGCTGCCGCCCCAGTCGTATGCGCGCGCAGCCTCCTCATTTCTTCGAACGGAATTCTCCAGATATTCCGTCGAACCTGGGTAGGTGTTACCCGCAGTTCACCTCTTGCCCACCATATGTCCAATAACGCATGGTCACTCCTCGCTACTGAAAGCAAAACCTCAACGCAGTTGATGGCAGATTCTAGTGCGGAAAGCATTAAATCCAACTTGGAATGACATCCATCCTGCAACTGCGTGGGGACTCTCACGTGCCGGTACAAGCACAACTCGTCAACGACCAGTCAGAACAGTCTGTAATAACGGTCTGAACCACTGATGCATTCTCACGTTCTCCAAGCTGATGTGAGGTGCGTTGAAGTCTCCCAATATCAAGCAGTGGTTAGTTGCTCCAAATATCCTTAAATCGTCTAACAGTTGAGATGGAAACGATCCAGGGAGCGATATATAACACCGATATAGTGGAGCTGTTCGGTGTTAACTTTACCTTGCATCACAGTCCCTCGTACGTACCGTCCGTGTCGGCCCTGACCAGCAAGAGAGTAGCGGGAATGTTACCGCAAATCTGAAGCACCACTTATCCTGCTTGCCGACCACTAACACTGGAGCGGTCCGAGCGGAAGAGGGTATATCCGGAGAGGGAGACTTCAGCGTCCATCACGTCCTCAGACAACCACGTCTCAGCAAGGGCCATGACTGCGGGGTTATTACTTCCAACCCATTCCTCTACCTCATCCAGCTTGTTTAGTAGGCTCCGAACGTTTGAGTATACCACTCTCGTCCGATCTAAACTTGCTTCTCTGTCTTCGGAGGGGTGAATGGCGGGAAAGGTTGTCGAGAACTCTGCCACTCCTGCTTACCCAGGGGAACACAGAGATTCCCATCGGACCTGAGGCCTCCTTCGATTAACCGGGAAATGCTGGATGAACAGGCTGGACTTTCCTTTATCTCTTCTATCATGCAGTTCCTTTAGGGCAGCCTTGAGGCGTTCACGATCCTCTGGGGCCAGGTCTCTCGCTATACGGACGTCCACACAGCGCACTTTTGGACGAACGCTGCAGGAGCAGGCGAGCTTCTAATGCAGTTCCCAGAACCACTTTGAGTGGCCTCCGTGACATGCTAATGTCGTCCGCCCTCCGGCCAAGGCGAAACGCTGAGCGTACTGTTATTTTTGCAGCTAAATCTTCCCTCAGTTGTGAACATCTTAATAAGCAAATCACGAAAAGCAGGCAATGTCGTGATCTAGCCTTGACTGGGACCTTTGAGTAGCAGCCTCAAGGAGGTAAGATAGTATGACACACTGATCGTGTGGTAGGTGTTCCTTCCTAGATCTTGGTCGAGCGTCCTCTTTCCGAATATCTGCGGAGAGGGGGGGGCCTGTATGATCCACTTGGGGGTATAGCTAGCATCTGCGGCTTTGGGTCTGGTGGTGGCGAATGTGGCCATCTTCGGTTTAGTCGTCGTTGGTGTCTAACACCCGTTTTCTTCTTATCCGGCATATCTTGAACGTTCCAAGACTGTCACCACTGTATACTCCGGGAACCCTACAAAGACATCTTTCGGGACACTCGCAACCAATTCCTCCAGGCTTTTTGCAAACACATCAGTGAATGTCTGTTCAGAAAGTGCTTGAGCACCTGCAAACCAGCGTCAGTTCTGCGATGACGTCTGCAGGTGTGCTATATAGCTCTTGATCCAACGAAGCACACATAACGTTCACCTTAATTTTCGATAGTGACTATTGAGGAGGACGCAATCTGACACATACCAGTCAACACCTGAGGCAAAAAAATTCAAGTCGGTCCGAACGACTTCTCTTAAGGCAATTGTGTGGCTCAGCGGTGACAGAAGCGCAGGTACGATGCAACCACCCGTCACATAAGTCACACTGTAAAACCTGAATCCTTTTCCGATTCTACTTCCACATTTTAGGGACGGCGAGGACCCTTCCACAGGGATGAGGGTCATCTTCTGATAACCTGAGAGAAAAATGTGCCATCGCTTGTGTTGTAACTGAATCCTACTGAACACGAACGCGAATAACTGACACGAACAACGGTGAACGAATAACGCGATTAGAAACCCCTTCCGATTGGCCCCAACACTGTGAACGACAAGAACCAATGAGAACACGGACAAAGCAGACTCCGGATAAGCAATGTATTTAGCCACCAGACGCTTTGCGAAGAATTTACATAAACTGGTCTGTATTTATAGAAAATCCTTGACTTGTGGCGGCGTGAGCGCGCGAAGAAATATTTGAATTCCACGCCGATGCATATCTCAGTAACGGTTCGCGATATCTGATTTCTGACAGCAGAAAATGGAGCTAGACAAATGTTGGAGCAACCTTTTTCCTACTCTGTATTAATCGGAATAATTATCTGCTTCAGGGCAACCAAGATTTGTCATCTCTTTTCTTTTGTCCCTACCCTTAGACCACTACCGAACGCATCGCATCGACAGAAAACGCAGTCTGGTCAATCTCCGGATCACACCAGTCAAGCATCAGGACGTCAACAGGCGCAGGCCTTCATCAAGTCCTGGATTTGAAATTGAAATTGAAACCTTGTTCTTCGGGCGACGCTCATCCTAACCCTAACAAGTTGATCGAACACAAAAGAGTTTGCTAGCAGTCCGTGAAACCGAAACGGTCTTCATTTTCCTAACCTTTTCTGCTAGCTAAATTTCATGGTTAGTAATCAGACTACAATTGCACTGCCCACGGATGTCTGGTAAACTTGTCATGTAAACTGCCGTGAGTAATCTTTCGTATACAGCTGACAATTTGGGGGAATTACCTGAACTACAGTGTTTGTCTAACCCCTGTGCCGCATGCTATTGTACCTGTTTTATGAATGGACTGTGAGATACGGGTCCAGTGGTTATTAAGATCTTCGGGTTGGACTGTTATGCTTTCGTTCTAGGCTACCGACGACGTTGCCAATTTCTCCACAGCCAGCCGATGCAGTCGGTGGGATCGTTGTCAAGCGAAAGTAAGAACAAAACGGCAACGTACCAACACATGAGTGTAAGCATACGTTCCAAACAAAACGACAGTGCTGAATGAAGCCTAGCCAGATCTCGTTTGGAGATGGACGCCCAGTATAACAGTAAGACGCACGATATCTAAAACTGGTGCTGGCTAAAGTGACCACGTCCGAGTGAAAGCGTCCTCGAAGTCCATGTCACTGCAGTTAGGTGGGGCATAAGCAAATACAATGAGAATTTTTGAAGGTTTGGCGTCTGGAATTGGTTTTGTCAGATTCAACATCGGTAAAGTCTGTCGACGCAAATCAGAAAGACGTTGTGTATTCATTATATCGGCGTACGCTCCAACAGACAGCTGTTCGGATGATACCAAGGATGCGTTCTATGACGCCCTCGTTGACCTGAAGCAAACTAAACACTCAGACATCATCATACTAGCGGGCGATTTGAATGCCCAGCTTGGTCGGCTTTCCCCGGACGAGAAGCGGCTGGGAGGTATGTTTGGTGTCCGGGCACAACGCACTGACAATGGCGACAGACTGCTGCAGCTGTGTGCATCCCATGGTCTCTATATTTCGAGCACGGCATTCCAACACAGGAAGAAGCACTGTGTTACATGGAGACCTCCGTGTGCTTCTCAGCCGTGGACACAGTTGGATCATATAGCAGTCAGTTACAGGTGGCGCCACTCTGGACTCGGACCATGCTGTTGTGCGTGCCCGTTTTGTTTTGTCATTTACCCAGAGGACACGCTCGTAAATGCAAGGTAATTAACTGGCATTCGAGCGATGAGGGTGTAAAGAACGCTTACCAGAAGGCGTTGGTGAACAAGTTGCCCAGTTCGAGTCAGGTGAAAGATCCTAACGAACACTGGGAACAAATCACCGCAGCTATGAAAACATGCTGTGAAGAGGTATGTTCCGAAGGAGCTGTTCAGTTGCGACAGAACTGGATTTCCGTCGCGTCGATAAACCTCATGAACAAGCGTCGCTCGATCCCACCTGGTTCTGAATATGATGACGACCGTCGAGAACTTAAACGCAAGCTGACTAAAAGCTTGCGCAAAGACCGTGAGCACTACTTGGTCGAACAGTCGAAAGAGATGGAAAGGGCCTTTTTATCTGGAAATTGTAGAAGGCTTTTTTCCCTGATCCGTGGTTGTACTGGTCGTCGAGTCGGTGTAAGTGAGACCATATGTGAAAAAGATGGTTCACTTATCACCAATCAATCGCGTCGACTTGACAGGTGGGCTGAACATTTTGAAGAACAGTTCAGCTGGCCTCAACCAGATCATGTGGACGACGGGACCCGAATGGTCAGTTATTGCATTCCAGACGGCCCTCCGTCGGAAGCAGAAGTGGTCCTAGAGCTCAGGTTATTGAAGCGTAATAAGGCTCCTGGACCAGACCTCCTCTCTCCTTCTCTTTTCAAGGATGGCGGAGAGAGGTTGATATCAGAACTGACAAACTCCTCCAGACGATTTGGGAGACTGAAGAGGTACCTCGCGATTGGTGCTTATCAACAGTAATTCCCGTTTTCAAAAAGGGGCCCGAAGTCTATGTGACAACCACAGAGGCATCAGTTTGGTATCTGTTGCTTCCAAGTTACTCACTGGCCTCATTTTACGTCGGCTCACTAAACCCAGAGAAAGTCAGATACGTGAAGAACAGGCAGGATTCCGATCCGGTCGAGGGTGCGTTGACCACATTTTTACCTTGCGATGTCGCTAGAGGTTTCCTGTGTTAGCGAGTATCGTCTTAGCTCTATGGGTAGGAGCTTACATTTCATTCTCTATACCTTCACCGCTGTTGCTTCAGTTTCCGGACTTCATGAATCGGTCAACAACGTCCATAACTTCATTGTCCAACATTAAATCTATGTAATCAGCATTCTTGCAAAAGCACTTTGCATTTTGAGGCTGCAAAACGCATTCCGAAATACTTAGCAGATCGCGAAGTTGCCTCTAACATTGTCTGTGATGTTTGTAAATTGTCAGACAACACACTGTATTCAGCGTAGTTCAGATCAATCAGTCTTCCACCAGGTAGAAAGTCCACGCTTACATCTTGTATGTACAGCAAGCAGTCCATTATTTAGTATATGACAGAAAAATGGTGAAAGTGGACGTACGCCGTTCATAGGGTTAAAACTGTCAGACAGTTCACTGTAAATTCTAACCCAAGCTGAAATATGGGCGCCGGCATGTTCACATACCTGTTCAGTACATCTTTGACTAAAAGTGTAGATTGATCGACTGAATCGAACGCTCCCTTATAACCAAAAAAAGCCAATTTTGGCCGGCGGTACGTATGACGATGTCTCAGAATTTGACGGCGGGCGAAAAGTTGATCAATACATCTTTGTCCAGAATAAAATCCTGTCTGTTTTCTATTAAGAAACCTTGTTTTGGTTTGCCTACTGACTTCAGATGCGTAGGTACTGAGTGACGGGCTAAGTCAGGTCGTTCGTGCCATCTAAACGAAGCCGGATCAGATCATGCTAGTTAGACCAGATTTGACTGTTCGTGTTTGCCATGTCTGTTTGCATTACTTTTAATCTTTTGCAGCTTCTTTATTGTTGTTATAAAACGAGTAGCCTCTACAATACAAACTCTTGTTCTTCTGCTATTCTGACAACGCCAGCGTTCTGTTTGACCTTTTCAGTGGGCTCTCTATAATCTGTTCGTCTTAAAACCTACGAGTTTGGAACGGTTTGACGTCCATTTTAGCCCTACAGATGCATGTAAGCGATGGAAACATTGAACCACAACATTTATTTTCCCATGCTGTTGCGAGCCACTAATCAGGAAGGGTGGTGGTGCTGGTCTGTCTTGCTTCACCATCTGTCTATTGGCCAACTTTGATCTTGTAATGTGTGCCTTGGAGTCTGTATGTCAAGCCTAAGGACAAAAGTTTTGCCCGTTTGCTCTTGTTCACTTGTAGACAGGAAAGCAGACAGAGTTCGGACGACTTTCTTCAGAAACTGTAGTCACTGTCCAATGATTGCAGTTTTAAAGTCGTCACTGTTGTGTAGTATCGGAACGATGCTATACGGTGTACTTTTATCGGCGGGTCGTATTTGAATGACATGCGTCAACTGTTGGAAAAGTAAAGTTTACAGCTCCAAACTAACTTTGAGCAAGCTCGGTCGCTAGAACTAATCCAAAAGTAACCACAGTTGTTTAAACTTTCGGCACATTCCACGCCATGTGATTCCTGTTTTGAGCCATCAGACTCCACTATACATATTGGTTGTTCTTCCTCGGTGATAGATATTGGTTCCTACAGCTTCGAATAGTACTTGCTGTTTTGGTGATTACTTCGGACTTTCTCCCCCGAAGTATGTGACAAAAAAAAACGTAGAAATTGTGATGAAGAACCACCTTAAGATGGTTCGTAAGTCGACACTGCTAATTGTTTGCTTCTGTCAAAAGCCCTGTTTCATCTACCATTGTTGCTGCTTTACCGAGTTGTTTGTCGAACATTGTTCATTAACAACTTTCTTGTTAACGTTGTCATCTACACAAGCAGTTCGGAAAGTTAATTTTAAGACTCCATTTTTCGTTCAAATCTTCTGAGAGTCCACAAATCGAACTGGGGCAGCGATGACCTCCGCTTGTTTATCCAGTACTGCTGAAGGCCAGTACGTCGTGCTTGAGCTTAAGGACGCCTTGTTCGTTGGTTAACCTGCCTACCCTACTTGATCTCTGTACTTGAGTACTTCTGGGCCGTGATTTGATTAAACTCTACCAATGAGTTCAGTACTCCGGAGGAAGAACACACTTCCCTGGGCGGGGTTGTATAGATCACATTTTTACCCTTCGTCAAAGTTTACCGCCAGCCAACAATCGTCGTACTCCTCGATTATCAAGGTGTGCTAGATTCGGTGGATCGATTTACTCTTTTAGAGTCGCTTAAACGGGCTTTTGGGTGATACAGATGTTTTTCGACCGTATTGGATAATACGCCGGCGGTCACGGTCAACCGTTGGGCGATCGGAGTGCTTTTGTTTGAGGGTACCTTTTCTAACCCCCTTCTTCCTGATACGGAAGACAGCAGTGCCGCAACTATAAAAATAGTAGATGTAGCTTTGAGTACATCCACTGCGCGCAGCAGTGCTCAGAATCAGACATCAATGTCTTATTCACTGCGCCCTCGGGCTAGGCAAGCCCCTCACTGCCAAGTGAGTCAGACTTTGAGTCATTGGCTCCGGGTAGGGTCCCCCAAGAAAACCCTGTATCCTGTTGTCTCGCAGGTCAGACTTTTGAGTCAGAGACTCGGGGTGGGGTCCCTCAAGTCAACCCCCTTCCGCGGCATAAACGACCGGGAAGTATCAGAAGTTATCGCTCTCCCGACAGTGACATTACTAACCCAATACGACTTTCTCCTACTGTTTTACCCCCATTTCTTCTGCCTTCCATGTGCCTTCGGGCGATAATTGTTTTCTGAAGGCCAAGACAACCGGTAAACATTGGCGCCTTCAATGTCCGCACTCTCCGACAAGTCGGTCAGCAAGCTGCTCTGGCTAGTACTCTCTCAAGTCTGGAGCTTGATGTGTGCTGCGTGTCGGAGACGCGAGTCTACGATTCTAGCACCGTTATTCACTTGAGCTCACCTCTAGATAACTGTCGATTCAAGCGCTTCTCTCTCAGGGTTTCTGGTGACGCCGAAGCTGAATCTCGTGGTCAAGCTGGAGTGGGAATCGCACTGAGTTCCAGAGCAGAGCAATGTTTGCTCGATTGGATCCCAGTGAACAGTCGCTTGTGCGCTGTCAGACTCAATACATCGGTAAAAGTCTGTCGACGCAAATCAGAAAGACGTTGTGTATTCATTATATCGGCGTACGCTCCAACAGACAGCTGTTCGGATGATACCAAGGATGCGTTCTATGACGCCCTCGTTGACCTGAAGCAAACTAAACACTCAGACATCATCATACTAGCGGGCGATTTGAATGCCCAGCTTGGTCGGCTTTCCCCGGACGAGAAGCGGCTGGGAGGTATGTTTGGTGTCCGGGCACAACGCACTGACAATGGCGACAGACTGCTGCAGCTGTGTGCATCCCATGGTCTCTATATTTCGAGCACCGCATTTCAACACAGGAAGAAGCACTGTTACATGGAGACCTCCGTGTGCTTCTCAGCCGTGGACACAGTTGGATCATATAGCAGTCAGTTACAGGTGGCGCCACTCTGGACTCGGACCATGCTGTTGTGCGTGCCCGTTTTGTTTTGTCATTTACCCAGAGGACACGCTCGTAAATGCAAGGTAATTAACTGGCATTCGAGCGATGAGGGTGTAAAGAACGCTTACCAGAAGGCGTTGGTGAACAAGTTGCCCAGTTCGAGTCAGGTGAAAGATCCTAACGAACACTGGGAACAAATCACCGCAGCTATGAAAACATGCTGTGAAGAGGTATGTTCCGAAGGAGCTGTTCAGTTGCGACAGAACTGGATTTCCGTCGCGTCGATAAACCTCATGAACAAGCGTCGCTCGATCCCACCTGGTTCTGAATATGATGACGACCGTCGAGAACTTAAACGCAAGCTGACTAAAAGCTTGCGCAAAGACCGTGAGCACTACTTGGTCGAACAGTCGAAAGAGATGGAAAGGGCCTTTTTATCTGGAAATTGTAGAAGGCTTTTTTCCCTGATCCGTGGTTGTACTGGTCGTCGAGTCGGTGTGTGAGACCATATGTGAAAAGATGGTTCACTTATCACCAATCAATCGCGTCGACTTGACAGGTGGGCTGAACATTTTGAAGAACAGTTCAGCTGGCCTCAACCAGATCATGTGGACGACGGGACCCGAATGGTCAGTTATTGCATTCCAGACGGCCCTCCGTCGGAAGCAGAAGTGGTCCTAGAGCTCAGGTTTTCGAAGCGTAATAAGGCCGCTGGAGCAGACCTCATCCCTCCTTCTCTTCTCAAGAATGGCGGACAGAGATTGATATCGAAACTGACGAAACTCTTCCAGATGATTTGGGAGACTGAAGAGGTACCTCGCGATTGGTGCTTATCAACAGTAATTCCCGTTTTCAAAAAGAGGGCCCGAAGTCTATGTGACAACCACAGAGGCATCAGTTTGGTATCTGTTGCTTCCAAGTTACTCACTGGCCTCATTTTACGTCGGCTCACTAAACCCAGAGAAAGTCAGATACGTGAAGAACAGGCAGGATTCCGATCCGGTTGTGGGTGCGTTGACCACATTTTTACCTTGCAACGGATCTTGGAACATCGACATTCTTATAGGCAGCCGACGGTCTTGATCTTCCTGGATCTGAAGACTGCGTTCTCTGGAAGTGTCCTTCTTCGCAGGGGGAGCACCAGGGAAACACGTGAATCTGTTGAGACCACTGTATGCTCACTCTGCAAGCAGGGTGAGGGTTTATGGACAGCTGTCTCGGGCATTCATCCACTTCTAGTTGGTGTTCGTCAAGGGTGTCCGATTTCCCCTTTCCTGTTCAATTTTGTCATGGACGACATTCTGGAGGGTGCGCTTGAGGAGTCCAGTGAACTTGGTGTTGAGCTTCTTCCTGGCGCTCGGTTGACCGATCTGGAGTATGCGGACGACATTGTCTTACTTAGCCCCTCTGCCGAAGACATGCAGACCATGCTGAACAAGGTGAGTGACCGGGCTGGTTTGTATGGAATGCGCTTCGCACCTTCAAAGTGCAGTGTTACTTCAAGACTGGGACATTTCCACTCCTACTTTCTTTATTGCAGGTAATCCGCTTGAGACTGTGGACAGTTTCACCTACTTGGGTAGCACTATCTCGTCAGCTTGTAATATTGCTGATGAGATATCAGCGAGGATAGCAAAGGCACGAGTTGCCTTTGCCAACCTGCGTCATCTGTGGCGTCGAAAAGACGTTCGATTGTCGCTGAAAGGAAGAGTATATAATGCTTGTGTGCGTTCTGTTTTGCTCTATGGTTCGGAGACGTGGCCTGTTCGCAAGGAAGATATCAACAAGCTTGCTGTATTTGACCATCGTTGTCTCCGCCAGTTAGCCCACATTAAGTGGACTGATCGCGTGAGCAATGCGGCAGTTCGCCGGCGCGTATTCCGGAACGCTCGGGATGCGCGATCGATCGGTCAACTACTCACGTTGCACAGCCTGCGATGGTTAGGTCACGTACTCCGCATGCAGCTGAGCGTTTACCGTACCGGGCATTATATACTGAGACCACCAACAGTTGGGTGAAACCACGTGGTGGTCAAGCGACAACGTGGTCACGAAATATGAGAACCCTGACTGCTCCACTGAGTAAAGTGGGTAGGTGTCGCCTGCCTGGATGGGGTCCTCGTGATCACTCAAACCGCTGGTTAGAGACGCTATCCGAGATGGCGGTGTGTCGCAGTCAATGGCGTACCTGCATCCATACCATTTCTAGTTCTTCCGCTTAGACTTCTATTAATTTTCAACCTTCTTAGTAACGTTTTCTTCTAGGATATTCCACGTCACTGTTGAGGTGAGCGGCAGCCCGAGCCACAGTACCTTTTGGTCAGGCTCATGGCTGCTGTGATGATGATGATGATCACTGTTTGCAAAGTTGATCCCAACTGCACACCTATTACTAATAAAGTTCAAGGGCATATCCCCCAATGAGGTCTTTGTTCTCATGAGAGTACAACGATTACTGGGGGCGAAATCATCCAACCGTCCAATTCTCCTTGGAGAGCTCAAGTCCTGGTCACGATCAACGATACAAGAAAGGTATGGTAATTGACAGTAGTTAAACTATCAACCGATAATCGCTTGGATGCATACTCCACACCGAGAATCGTTGAACTGGTCACAAATTTACTGGTGTGAAATATGCAGCACGTTTGTTGTTCGGAGTGTTTACCATTTACTGCTTGTTAAGGACGGTGAGAAAGTTCGCATTGTTTTCCAGGTAGCTAGTAGACCGTGTTTATTCTGTCTTATCCTGTTCAGGATAATCGACGGAGTAGCTCATTTCCATCGAGCAATTAATGTTCTAATAAGAAAAGCTTCATACTTCTGCTCACGCTGACAATGTTACCGTGCATTGTACTAGTGAAAATAAGCGTGCAAGAAACTTGTCCCGATTTTTGCGTCTCAAAAATACCGTATCGTTTTTGCCGAACAACCTAATTGGTTCCAAAGCTATCGCACTTGTTGGTTATGAAATGTCTGATAAAACTCAATCCCAAGAGGCTACAATCCTTGTAACGATTAAGGGAATCCTATGAAGTCAGGCAACGATGGTGAATCGTCAGAATGTTGGCCTATTACTGACAGCGGATCTCCCATTTTTCTATCAGAATTCACCTCGTGGTTAAAGGAACTTTTCCTGTATCAGACGAAGTGAGCATCTTCCCGAACTTCTACAGGATGAACCCGCAAAGGTCTTGTCGCGACAGTTGGTCACAGTATTCACCTGACAGTCGGGATCGCCATCATTTTTACTTTTAGTCAGAATGGAGGCCTTATATCCTTCTTCTCTAGGACGCTCCTCAAGTGAGCGACATCACTGGGCAGCCGAGAAGGTGGTCTGTGTGATCGTCGAAACAATATGAAATCTACTTGGGAACTATCTTCTCCTTCTCACTTATCAGAGATCTGTCACAAAAGGAACGTCAGAATTCAATGTTGTGAAATCGAGCTTCCTAGCTTCAACTTCAGTGTGTGTAGACCTAAAACAGAAAACCACACCACCGATACATTACCTCGTTCTTACCGCAACATAGCTACGAACACGGCCAACGTAAAAGACATTCACGGTTCTCTGTCCGACCTAGGAATTGTCTGTATGCCATAATTCTTGCGCTTAAGGTATGTGCCATTTTACGTAGATGTTTCGAAAAACATGACAGTTCAATGCAACATGCGTTCAACCTAAGCATCGCTTTTCTCATTCACCGCACGGGAGCCTCATCAAGACTGCGCAGCCCTTCGAAGGAGTATTTGCTAACTTCAAAGGTCTCTTTCTTTCTGTGACTTGTAACAAATATCTGCTGACTGTACTAGTTGAATATTCGCGTCCTCCATTCACTTTCTCCCATCCCAATACGACGATTTTCACTGTTATCAATTGTGTCTGTCTACACCTCTGCCCTTTTGGGTCGTCATCGTATGTTCACTTCGGTTGCAGCTCTTCCATGTTCGTTGAACGAAATACATTCTTACACAACAATAGTATCATGACGAGTCGAACCGCTGATTACCGCTCCCAAGTTAGTAGATCGAGACGTTGCAGGGAATTGTTTGCAAGGCTGTTATACTATCAATGTATCCGAGAGGGCTTTATATAGGCCAGTAGGAATGTCCTCAGTGCTCTCTACCCGATACAGCCACCAACGCTACTCCATGTACACGGCTGTTTCCAAACCGCTGGAAATCCATCTATGACACCTCTCTCACGATATGGCTGGCATCTCCCGGAGAAATTTTGACGGGACAGGACGTTAAGGCATCGAACTACAATGTCTTAGCCGACGAAGTTGACCTAATTGATTTCGATCCAGAATACGCTTGTTTGGTGCCTCCAGACGTCCAGGAAGAGATTGCTCCAATATGCCAGTTTTCTCTCAATGGAACTTTGACCGAGAATTCCAGTGACAGTGGGAACCTTGATTCTTCAGAATCCGCTAAGCTCGAGGCAAGTGAAGGTGTGGAACAATCTCCATCATCATCATCATCATCATCATCATCATCATCATCATCATCATCATCATCATCATCATCATCATCATCATCATCATCTCAAGCCACCGACTCTGTGAGTCGCGAGGGCCCCAGCCCGGGAGACGAACCCGACCTACAGTGGCCAACCCCTTCGTAAACGATTTCATTTGTCTACGCCAGGTCATCATCTGTCCACCTCGCACCTTGCGCCAGTCAGCCGCAGCGTCGGCAAACAGTGCTCGGTGTGGCAAACGACTAGCTGGCATCCTTAGTACATGACCCAACCATCTAAGTCTGTGCAAATGTAGCGACTGAACAAAAGAACTCGTTTGACAATCAGTGCCAAACACCCGCTTCCTAACCTCCTCGTTGCTTACTCGCTGGTGCCACCCGATACGAGCGATTGAACGCAGACATCGGTGGTCAAATACCTGAAGACGGTTCACGTCCTCTACCCTGAGCGGCCAGGTTTCGCTGCCGTAAAGTAATACAGCCCTCACTGTTGTCTGATATACGCGACCCTTAAGCTTCAGAGAAATACCTCTCTGTCGCCATAGGTGTCTTAGATTAGCGAACACCGCCCTAGCCTTGGAAATACGCGCTTCTATTTCATTCCCTACACCTCCGACGCCACCGCTGATGCAGCTTCCCAGGTATACAAACCGGTCAACAATCTCCATGACTTCATTATCTAACATTAAATCTACGTAATCACAGCAATCTTGCAGAAGCACTTTGCATTTTGAGGCTGCAAAGCGCATTCCGAAGTATTTAGCAGAACGCGAAATAGCGTCCAGTGTTGTTTGTGCCGCTTGAAATTCGTCAAACAGTTATAGTTGGTTTCGTGTGAGCCTTTCGCCTGCACTTTCCGGTTTGTTGCACATAGTTTTGTTTGTTTTGCATTCTTCAGGTCATCTTGCAGTTGCCATTTTAAATTTTATTCTTCGAGCCACTGAAGTCAAAAACTAGTTTCGAATTAAACGTTTAAGCGTGTCCTGCTCTTCCCA
>LOND01000030.1:86355-98147 GCA_014220965.1 Paragonimus kellicotti
CAAGGTATTTGGAGCGGCGTAGTTAATCGGGAACCGATTTTGTAATCAGGAATGCAAACCGCAGAATTCAGCATCGTGGCTCCGGGCCGTGATAGTGACGACGACATGCGCTTATTCACGGGTGGAGGTAACTTTGAGGTAACCCTCTATGAAATGACCCCTTCTTTGTTCACACGTGATTCCGAAGACCAGAGTTGAAATCAGGCTTCTTAAATTGACGGTGACGCGAGCAAGCGTGAAACACTGTCTTACGTGATTTGGACTGTTGTAATGGTGATCGCTGTGTGGGGATTGCCCCTTGAACAGCGGTCATTGTGAAGTTAAAAAATCGATCTTTCGGCATGTTTTTTCCCCATACAATCTATATCGTTTCGTAGGCAATGGTCGCTGTATGGGAATGGCCCTTATAGGGCTGTTCACTGTAGATAAAAAGCACAATAGTTCATTCGGTCGTAAGAAAATACTGAATTGCAAACGAAATGTTACCGTAATTGCTGACTGCCCGTAAGTTTTTCTCAAGGACGGGTGCTGTTTTCCTTCTCAAATTCAAGACGTTCATCTCATACATGTGAAGGTTATGGTTCCAATTCCCGTCCGAGGAGAGATCAGTACCACGGACGCTTCTGATTGTAACAGCTATATGATGTTCAATGTGTAGCAATCACAGTACCCCCTGATTATGAATAATACATTTCCTTACGTGATACGAGCAGAATGAGGGTAATTATGTTCTGTGTACTACATTTGAACTCGGGCTATCTTACACAACAGTTCAAATAAAGTCGACCTCTGTATACGATTAGAAGCTTTTCGAATATCGCATGTATCCACTTGGTTTTGAAGTTTTAGTGCATAGTGTACACGTTGGGGAGAACTTTTAAACCAAATCGATCTAACCGATTACGTGGACCGACTGTACTTTTTTGGACAGTCAATAAAAGCAACAGCTGCAGAAGAATCCACTAATGTTGAAGAACGTCATACGAGATGCAAGAGTGGATATCGCTTTATTGAACTTGCTGGTGGTTATCTATCCCCCACTTGCACCGCTTCAGAAATAGAAGTATTTGCCGACGACCTTTCTACTGATGTTTTCGTACTTCTGGATACCCTGTGAATTTTCCCGATTTGACACAAGCTTACCTATGACACTCGTTTTACGAACTATTGCTATTTTCTCCACCAGAATGATAGCCCACCCTGATCTAACTTTCGCAAATAACCCACATTTTTTTCTGGTAGCTAACATTTGCCATTGGGTAATTCAGGTCACGCAGTTTTCAAGCTTTCTCCTATTGCTTATTGTAAAACTCACCATCGTAATTTAGTTCGTTGCATTAGTCGTAAATTAAAGTAACGATGATGTCTTCCCGAAGACTGAGGGAAGTGGTTTCTGAAACAAACTTCGACCTATTTTTTATCCCGGTTTTTCTGTCCACTGTAATCAATTGATTAGTTATCTCAAAAACCTGCACAACAACGAGCACGGATGAAACAACAAAAAGATAAGTAAAAACAACAAAAAAAAACAACGCATAAGGAAGACAAAGATAACACCAACAAACACCAGAACGGATGAAAACAGAACATGACTGAGAGGAAGGAAATAAGGAGATAGCGAAGTAACAAGCGGAGCATGCTATCGGGCTTTTATTCAAAAGTCCTACGACTATTGCTTTAGTTTCTCTGAACATATTGTATTGATCTGCCGAATAATTGTGGTAATTTCGAGATTTCCAAGAGAAACGCTATTGTCCAAGTTTGCCTAAATTTCAGTTGTTTGTTTCTATTTTCTTACGATGTTCAATCTTCTTCTTTGTTGAATTAAATTTCTACGGCTAACTTCCTTAATTTATTTGTCGATAACCGAATATTGCCCGAGGGGGCCGACGAAACCGGTGGTCTCAAATTAGCTGAGAGGTGCTCGGTTGTGTGAGGCTGTCGTTTCAGGTTAAACGAGGCGGCTACTATGTAACACTACACATTTGCTCTCAAACTCAAGGTGGTCAGGATGGAAATCGTGGTCTGGATTTGAATGACTGAATTGCTTTCATAAGAGGCGACACTTCGTTAACGGTGCAGTTTACTATTGAAACGTATTCTCCCACTTTGCAAGCCGAACGCCATTCACGTTTGAATGCAGCATTCGCCTTGAGATGAGCTCCTCGATTGGCCCACTTCGAAAACAAGCAATTGCCTCTACTTTTGCTCTTGCCAGAACTCATCATCCTTGTACAGGTTGGTTCAGTAAAGCCGGTCATTTCAGCTGAGAAGTGTTCACTCCGGGGTTTTTGATTAGAATCGATAGGACAGATGTTGAAGTCAGTTGAAATGTACTTGAGAATTCGGAATTTGAGAGAAACGTTATTGATGAGTAGTCGGGGATTTGGTTAATTTCAAGTTGAACATCACCCACAATTGATCGCAGCTGTCGCATTCCCATGGCAAGGATATGCACTACTGACGAGCTCTAATGAGAGCGAAACTCGAGTCTAGTGCTTCTTTTCGAAAGGGGCCGACTGGAAAGTCTATGGGAATGCGACAGCTGCGATCAATTGTGGGTGATGTTCAACTTGAAAGAAATCGTTATCTGTTTTCTCCTCCTTTTTCTACTCCAACGCTTCATCAGATCGGATGAATCAACTTTAAAGTTAACCATGTAAACCAGGCAAGATTTGAATCAATGCGTTAATTCAAAGAATAGGGGTCAGGAGTACGAAGAAAGTGACCTAAAATGGGTCGCCGTAGTCCAGAAAGGTTAGTTAGGCATTCCTGCGTATTTGTAAATTGTATTGTAAATTTCCGGATTCCATTTTATCACCCATGTCCGACATGCGATCAACATTTGCGGAATCTCTAATGATTACTTGCTATTTAGGATGATTTCTGGAAAGCATCGCGATCTGCTTTCAGTGTTCACTTATTCTCACCTTTACTTGTCCGGCAGTTTACAGTTACATTCGACTTCGTTGTATTCATCTATGGGCTCTCAAGCAGTAGCGGGTCTTTTGAGTTCACCAGGAATGAACACACCGTTCTCTTTCGGAAAACAGCCTTACTATTTACCTCGTACTGCGTTTCACAAATGGCGTCTGACGTCCCGTTCTTATATGAAGTAGGTCAATGTAGGGTTTTGAACTACGTGAACGTTTTATTGCAGAGACCAAGAATAGAATCGATGACTAAGATATTTAGGGCACGTGATGGCTGATCTTGGGCCAGTCTTTATAACCGGCCTCGGTGACTTGATAGCTGGTATACTCAAATGGCCAAACCATCCTTACCAGGTAAGCCTTTCTCAAAGAACATGGACCGCTATCAGATTGTTTGATTAATTGCAAGGATCCCATTCTTGTTTTCACATTCCTCCATTCAACCGGAGTCAGTGTTCCCATCTCTCTCAGCTCCAGACATCGTGAGCTTAAAACCCGACGTAATAATTCGATTAGCATTTTCCATCATCACCAATGCCTACCGGGCCTACCAGTGCATAGGACAAGTGGAACGTATAATCTCGCGAACCGATAGTTGTACCGTCACTCTTGACCTGCGATCGGCTATTATCGGATCGGTTCAGGACTTGTTTGCCTTGACTACCTCCAAACTAGTGAGTACAGTGTACTCCACCTATGGCGACCGCCCATAAGGAACATGAAACTCGGTCTCTGTCCTTAGGGGTTGAGCCGAATGACGGAATCCCATTACTTGTGTCCATATTTCTACTGTTTAGGATAATTTTTTGGGGATATACCTAAAGAGAAACAGCTGGTGGATCATGCAATATGTTAGTATCAGTCTCCTCTGTTTGTATCGGAAAGTCCTTTTTTGCCTAGAGGGTGCTGCCAAATCATGCTTAAAGGTCGGTTGCCTCTGACAGCAAGTCAGTGGTTGTTTTACACACGAGTAACCTGAGCTGCTTCCATCTTCTAATGCTTCCTCTTCCTCGTTGGTTTCATTTCTTTGGTTTCCTTAGAGAGAGGTGTAAGCATATAGGCGATTAGAGATGAACAAACTGATCGCGCGCAAGAAGCGTGTACCCAGTTAGAGGCAGTAGTGGGAGATCATTTCCTTATCAGATCTTTCCAACTTAATTCCTTTTCTGGCACACCTTTTGTTAGGACAAAAGGTGCAACCGAATTGTCGTAACATCCACCACATTCCGCCGGATTACATTAAATGAAGTCTAAAGAGTAGTCGCGCAGATTCACCGTAAGTATCTTATTTACGTAGATCTCTCGCTCACTGTGCCTGTTGAACCCATCGTTTCCACAGCACACCCTAGATGGTTTTTCCTCTTGATCCCCACAACGTGGCTGATGCCTTTGTTCAGTGGTTGTAGGCGATGTGACGTGTTCAGTCGCAAAAATACCAGCGTAACTGCTGAAACACGTATGAATGAGCTGTGCGGTTGTCTAGGAACAATACTGCCTGCCTTAATTATGCGATCATTTTATCGTTGAGTCAGTATGACTAAGCGGTGGAAATGTCTATTTATATAAACATTCTGCACGGACTAACTTCTTCCAATTTCCATGAAAGCAATCAACTTTTCACGACCCATGTTGCACCCAATAAAGAGTATTAGATCATTCTTCGAATACTTGTCATCATTAGGTTTATGTCCGTTCAACGCAAGTCCCTGCTTCAGGTGAATGCATATAAGTAATCCAGTTTTGTCCCCTTTGAATATGTCCTTTCCGGTTGTTCTCACTGTATGTAAATCAATCACCAGTCGGTACCTCAATTATCTGTGCTGCTAAAAAATGGGAGCCGACATTGTTTCACTGTTGACACTTGTGAAACCGTTATATTATTAAAGAACATTTTGGGCTTCTCACAGTATTTGGTCGAAAATCGGCAAGTATTAGCCGATCATTCAGATCACTGCACTACTACAACATGGGTGTAGAACCTTCTGTTCGTTCCGGTCGATCGTATTTCACTGGTGTTCCATTCTTCTTTCCACTTTGGGAGGCGCGGTACGTGTGCGCAACTCGTTTTCACACCGGAGCGAACGATTTTTGCCTTCATTTTCAATGTTGTTCCGTCTGGCTTGACTTGGTAATCAAGGTATTTGGAGCGGCGTAGTTAATCGGGAACCGATTTTGTAATCAGGAATGCAAACCGCAGAATTCAGCATCGTGGCTCCGGGCCGTGATAGTGACGACGACATGCGCTTATTCACGGGTGGAGGTAACTTTGACCTCTATGAAATGACCCCTTCTTTGTTCACACGTGATTCCGAAGACCAGAGTTGAAATCAGGCTTCTTAAATTGACGGTGACGCGAGCAAGCGTGAAACACTGTCTTACGTGATTTGGACTGTTGTAATGGTGATCGCTGTGTGGGGATTGCCCCTTGAACAGCGGTCATTGTGAAGTTAAAAAATCGATCTTTCGGCATGTTTTTCTTCCATACAATCTATATCGTTTCGTAGGCAATGGTCGCTGTATGGGAATGGCCCTTATAGGGCTGTTCACTGTAGATAAAAAGCACAATAGTTCATTCGGTCGTAAGAAAATACTGAATTGCAAACGAAATGTTACCGTAATTGCTGACTGCCCGTAAGTTTTTCTCAAGGACGGGTGCTGTTTTCCTTCTCAAATTCAAGACGTTCATCTCATACATGTGAAGGTTATGGTTCCAATTCCCGTCCGAGGAGAGATCAGTACCACGGACGCTTCTGATTGTAACAGCTATATGATGTTCAATGTGTAGCAATCACAGTACCCCCTGATTATGAATAATACATTTCCTTACGTGATACGAGCAGAATGAGGGTAATTATGTTCTGTGTACTACATTTGAACTCGGGCTATCTTACACAACAGTTCAAATAAAGTCGACCTCTGTATACGATTAGAAGCTTTTCGAATATCGCATGTATCCACTTGGTTTTGAAGTTTTAGTGCATAGTGTACACGTTGGGGAGAACTTTTAAACCAAATCGATCTAACCGATTACGTGGACCGACTGTACTTTTTTGGACAGTCAATAAAAGCAACAGCTGCAGAAGAATCCACTAATGTTGAAGAACGTCATACGAGATGCAAGAGTGGATATCGCTTTATTGAACTTGCTGGTGGTTATCTATCCCCCACTTGCACCGCTTCAGAAATAGAAGTATTTGCCGACGACCTTTCTACTGATGTTTTCGTACTTCTGGATACCCTGTGAATTTTCCCGATTTGACACAAGCTTACCTATGACACTCGTTTTACGAACTATTGCTATTTTCTCCACCAGAATGATAGCCCACCCTGATCTAACTTTCGCAAATAACCCACATTTTTTTCTGGTAGCTAACATTTGCCATTGGGTAATTCAGGTCACGCAGTTTTCAAGCTTTCTCCTATTGCTTATTGTAAAACTCACCATCGTAATTTAGTTCGTTGCATTAGTCGTAAATTAAAGTAACGATGATGTCTTCCCGAAGACTGAGGGAAGTGGTTTCTGAAACAAACTTCGACCTATTTTTTATCCCGGTTTTTCTGTCCACTGTAATCAATTGATTAGTTATCGGATTTCCGTTTTGGCTTATGATGTCCCCGGGAGGCACTTTTCGTACGTTGCTGATAGATTCTCACCTCAAGAAACCCCTTCAAATGAGGGAACTTGGATACCAGACAGAGGGCTCCTGCGGCAATCTGAAATTATTCACGCCACCTCAATGCAGTGTACACCCAGCCCTAGCTCAGTAGTAAAATCTTTCTCGAAATCTGGAAGGTACTGAGGCAGCTAAGTGGTGTCAGCTGCTCCATACCAAATTTTCCAATGATATTGAAATGTCAAACTTTAACACCAGAAGTTCACTTCTGTATGTAAATCGCTTCCTCCAGCTGACAACTTCCCTACCGAACACCAAGCTGTATATAAAAAAATGATGCAGCTCAAAGCAAGAGGTCCGGATGGACCTTCGTCGTTTATGTTCAAAAGAGGTGCTGAAAGTTTGGCCGCTCCTTTTGCGGATATATTCGCAAATGAAAATTGCTGACTGTTGAAGAACTACTAGCACCAAGTCGGTACCAAAGAAAGGCACATCCAAATTTCGACCGATTGTATGCACCTCGGTGACGTTAAAGTTTTTGGGAAGTTTCTCTCCGAACGGTTACTGTTGCCGACTAACTACACAGTTTCACATCCTGGTTCACTGTTGATATATTGTCCTGTCTGGTCCGCCCTTTTTTGACCTGCCTGGATAACAAATGCTGGGCAACCCGTTTTTTGTTCCTCGTTTACGGTAATGCTTTCAAGTGTGTCAATAGAGCTTTTGTCCTACTTTCTCAATGTGGCATTTAACCCTCTTTCTTAGTGTTGTTAAAGGATCATCTTTCGAATCGTTCTCAGTTTACTCTCGTAAGTGGTCAAGAATCTTCCTCATTACTAAAAAATTAACGTGTTCTCCAAGACAGTTCTTCCTCCGTTTTTCTTTTCTCCTTCATGCGAACTCCATTCCCAAGGATTCCTTTTTGCTAAAGCCTGCAGACGTTGTTGTCTTTGACGTCCAACATTCAGAAATATCCCCATTCACCCTGCATAATGGCTTTACCGAGTTGGCTGGTCCGTATAACGCACACTGCTCATCAATCACCATGTCCAAATGTTTGTCGTTTTCCCTTTCTCAAAGGAACAACGTATTGCAACCGTTTTATACGTCTCTTCAAGTAAACTTGAAAAACAAGTTTCTTCCTAGTTCCGCCTTCAACAATTAGGTGTTACGTTGAACCATAACTTGACGTGGCTCCTTCATGTTAGCGATGTTCTTACTAAAATGAGGAGACTTTTTACGCTTCACTTTCTGGAATCGTTTTCAACCCCGTATAATCTTATACCGGTCTAACCAAATATATTGAACGTCTTTCTTGACCCTAAGACACTTGCCTGATCGTGACGGTATTCCTCGTTATAGTCCCATTGATTCCACAGTGGTTCAACATTTTAAGGCACGCAATTCACTTGCCTCTGAAGCTTTGTTCCGATTCCGTTCGTCATCCTCATTCTGGGCTGTCTAAATATATATTCACGTCCTCAGTTCGGTCTCATTTCATATCTATTTATGCATTGGAAGAACGCCATGGTTTGTCGATCGTCGTCAACAACTTTGATTCAGACCTCAGCGAAATTTACGGACTGGTGTTTGCAAGGTCGATTTTAAAAAAGCCAATTGCTGTGCAATGACGTTATAAAATCCTTCGATCTTGTCGCACCCTTTTGCAGTCATACGGTAACCATTACAAATCCTCAGCTTTTTCATCATTTAATATCGCAGTTATAGTCGGAGTGAACCATATGAAAGAATTCACACGAGTGATTCTGTCTTTATTCTCCATCTAGTAGAAGACGCCATGAACTTCGTATCTGACACCATGGATTAGAGTCTTGTTCTCTAGGATGACCGGTTGATTTCGTTTATAACCCCACTGGAATCACCCTTATACCACACAATGCATGGACAGCGAACGAACACCTAATGAATTCTGGATTGGATAACTTCCGGCTTTCCCACATCGACGGTATTTAGCATCATGGGAGCATGCAATTGCATCAGGGCATCCAATTACAGAATCGTCGACTTCGTCTCCGATACCAGAAAGCCGATGTTCATCGTTGTCGTCTCGCTACGTTACATCTGTGGCCAGACTACTTCAAAGAAGGACCACGAACGCCACGGATTTCTATATTCGTTTGGTTTGCACACGCTGCTAGGTTTGCCGAATCTAGAACGACCCTATCGACAGTGAAACCATGTCATATCTCACAGGTCGCCTGATAGACAAAGAGCGGGATATGCTCCGCGTTACGACCCGCATCTCTGTGCTTAGTGAAGCAAGATTCGACATTTGTGCAATTTATGACGAATGCGTTTCGGAAACGGCTTATGGATCATGGACGAGATTCACTGCAAAATGGACAACAGTCTACAGATTTAACCACAGAAAGCGGGTTCTATAGTATTGTGACATAACTGGATGAAAGGGTAAACCAAGTTTGTAGGCTGGGATTTTTAAAAGGCTCTTGGACTATAAGAGCAGGCCATTCCGCCGCCAAGTCATCCCTCTGTTTGTGAGCCACACAGCATTCGTAAGCGACCAATCTTGCTTCATCAGCAACTATCGTTGCAAGTCTGTTTTATCAGTACTAGCAAGTGGTCCCTCAGGTTCTATTTCCAGCCTGTCACCAAAGTTACGGCGCGCAGCATGTTTCTGTAGCTGCAAGATACGCCTTGATACAATGTACTTGGGTCATGTACCAACGTACTGAAATTCATCAAAACAGCAAGAAGACAAACATTGCGGGATGTTAACATTTCGATTTATCTCGTCAGCCGCATACTAAATACAAACAGAATATATAACAAAGGCGCGTGGCAACAATAGTTGAACAGAGTGAATTTTGGGTCAAAAGGCTGCTACCCTTAGAAGGTTGACGGCGTGAACCATTAACCTCAACTGTTGTTGCCACGCGTCTTTGTTATATATTCTGTTTGTATTTAGTATGCGGCTAGACGAGACAAATCAGAAATGTTAACAGCCCGCATTGTTTGCCTTCTTGATGTACTGAATTTCACTCACTCCGTTGCTTAGAAATTTACGGATAATACTGTTTGTCCTAGAAGCTGTTGCAGTTTAGCATAGAAACGTTCGCCTATGATCATCGGGAACGCTAGGTTTTTAACGAAGAATAGGGGTCCCGTTAACCAACAGTCACAATTTGGGCTGGTTGATTACCTAGTCTAACTGAGTTTCGAATGTTAAATCACAACTCAAGATACTTAACTCATTTCTCAAACTCAGCAGCGGTGTGTATGCATCACCACAGCGTGCGTACCACCATCGGACCTGGACCGAGGCTGCGGCGCACTCATTCACGTACTTAGGAATGACGCTGCGGCTTATAACTGTTGAAATAGAGCTTTTGCATTTCTTGAGTCACTTCCTCTTTACTATAGCTGTTGCCTGTATGGGTTAATGTTAATAACACAACACTGCGTGCCTATGCGTTCGGTCACAAATAGCTCCATCACAACGCCAAGTTGTAGCATACACACATCATAACATACCAGAGACATTAGGTATTGATCTACGCCCGGATTGCGCATCCAGAATCGTTCGGAATTGAGGCAACCAACAAAACGGCAGTGAAAAGACAATTCTGGTTGAACATATTTGGCCGTACACGAATTGAGAGAACTGTTCTAGTCTACCTCGCTTATTATCGCAGGGGTTTTTGACCTCGAGTATTACTTACTGATCAAGGGGACAGTATGGTAACATGGGGAATTATTACACAGATACAACGGCGACATCGTAGTTGATCCCTTACGCCAGTCAATGTGATTGGTCACAAGGTAACCTACTTGTGTCGTAGTTCGGATAATAACGGCGTTCGCTGAACCAGCGCGGACGGTTATCTTGCTCGTGAGTCTCAAGTAACAAGACAGATTTTGGTACTGGAAGTTATAGTGTTGTAGAACAGTTTGAAATGCCACGGAACTTTGTGGACAGATCTAACTGTTACTGGCGTTCACACTTTTACACAGCTGATATAACGATCTAAGCAGCTGTCTCCAACCGATATTCCATACAGGTCGATTTACTGTTAGTAGATGCCTCTTGTAGTGCTAGAGTCGGCTTTCCTGTCTTGATCTTCTAGGTAGTCTGTTTTGAACACACCTATCGAAAAACCGAGTAGCCGCATCCACGATTTACAGCAGGAGAACAGCAAGTGAAAAGTAAGCTGCAGTATCAAGTCAGCGGGTATCGCTAAGCTCCCAAGTGACGGAAATCTGTTGCCTTTCGCAAAAGTTCGTTGCGAGGTTTTGGATGGGAAATAATGCTTGTACCCTACAATAATGGGGGAATATCGTGAACTCATACTAACTATTATTTATTAACCATTAACTATGTGCTTTTCACTGGTCAGATTGTAATATAACCTGAACGGTTACTGCGAGACAGCACACTACGCAAAATATCTGGAGCGGTTGTTTTTGAAAGCATTCAAAAATGCGCTGTGGAACTCGAGGGTGAACGATGCAGACTGGGCATGATTTATACTAGCTTCAAAATCAGTCATGAGTAAAACCTGCGACGATGCTTCAGAAACAAGCTTCCGTACGGTGTCATCAACTAGGTGATCACTCACTAACGTGGCTATCTAGGGTCAATCATCTACAGCAATCAGGAATGTGGGTGAACGTTTAATATGCATAATATGCGACAGGGTTTTATACGCCGCAGATTTCTTGAGCCAGCTGCCACTTTAAATAACCGAACCACCGCTTATCATAGATTGGCGATTCTAGCGAAACATGGTCGTATATTCCTCGCATCAGGTTCCAGTTACGTCGACAATGAACGATCTTAATTCACTCAACACTTATCGAAATTCCTCCAGTTCGCTCAGAGCAGGTGCGGCGTTAGCACCCTGACAGGTAACGGAAGGTACATCTTGTAAGTCTAATTCCAAAAGTTTGGGGCTCTGTGGATCAGTTAGTGGACTTCGACGACTTCTATGCTCGTGCCTCCACCGTCATTTAAGACGAAGAATTGTATATTACTGTAACGTGCGATCGAAACCAGCAAGCGCGCACAGGTTGAATTTGAATTGTGTGACAGGACGTGCTGCTGTGTTGTTGACGCCGTTTTAGTTTCCGTTTGTGTAAGTCGTGTGCATGGCTTACTGGGCCTTTGGCTCATGGTTGTCTGTATTGTTTCCCTTTAGAGGATCGTTGATGGAACCCCTCCTTCGGAAGAACGCTGTCCCCGGTGTCTCCACGTTGCCCCAAAGTT
>LOND01000030.1:119100-137003 GCA_014220965.1 Paragonimus kellicotti
TCTGTGAGATTTAGTTATAACAGTTATTAGGATCTTCGGAATGAGAACTACTAAGGCAGCTTTCTAAGCTGGTTTGGTACTTATGCTTTACCGACGGTATGGCCAGTTTCTCAACAGCCAGTCGTTGCTGTCGTTGCCCAGCAAAAGTAAGAACAAACGACAACGTACCAACGCATGATCTGAATCCAAGTATGTGCTCCAATAAGAACGACAGTCCTTGAATGGAACCCCGCCACCTATAACTGCTATGTGGTCTATCTGAGACCAGGCCTGATTCGGAGAAGGCGGGCGCCAAGTATAGCATTGACGTGCACGATGCCTAAAACCAGTACTGGCTAAAAATAGCTTATGCTCAGCGCACAGCTGCAACAATCGCCCACCATTATCTGATCGATGTGATGCTATCCCAAACCTACCACCTAAACGAGACTTCGGCCTCACCAAGGCGGCCGACCTGGGCGTTCATATCTCCGGCCAGAACGACTATATCAGAACCATGTGTCGACCGAAGGAGAGCGGCCAGATCCGAGTAAAATGCGTCCTTGACGCCGACGTCACTACAGTCAGTAGGAGCATAAGCAGACAAATGAATAAATTTCTGAAAGTTTTGCGTCTAGAGCTGGTTTTAACAGAACCTGCCAAGCGGACGGCACAAAGTCTACTGTTAACAGGAATCCAATCTACTAATGCGGCTGCGGCCGTCGTGCTGAGGACTATACCTACTCCAGCCTGATCGGTAACGGCGGCTGTGGAGTCACCCGAAGTGTATAACCAGTATCGGGTAGACAATGCGGGTGCTGTTAGTTCCATACGTTGACTACTGTCCTGGATTCTAGTCTCCGAAATACAGCAGACATCGACATGCAACGAGTCTAACGTTCGTGTGAGAGCGACCTGCTGATTTATCTGTCTTCGAATGCGAACGCTGAAGGCACCTATATTAATTGGCATCGTAGGTCTGAGGACGAATTGTAAAAGATGGACTTACCGACACAGTGTTACTATGATTAGCTACATCTGTTGTGGGACCTGTAGAGTAATTATCAGAAATGGAGGTCGGGAGGGGCCTGAGAGCTAAATTTGATAGGACAGTGGGGAGGGTCAGCAGTAGCATGTTTTCGCCTATCCACCCTGCTGTATGCAGCAGATAGGGCGACCCAGGTTTATACTGCACACTGTATAACGTGATTGTTGCGATCTGGCATAATAGATTGCACGACGGCTGAATACTATCGGACCGTCCAAAACTGAAAGTAGGAGCAGCTAATGTGACTGAATCCCCAACCATGTCAGTGCTATTCGAGTGCCACTCATTGCACAGCCAAATCAACTGTGATAGCAATGATTAGACTTCACGCGTCAATTAACTGGCAGTCATGCAATAATATGAACGATCAACAAGCAATAACTTTTACAAAAACGTGGGTGACCCATCTGAAAGCAATAAACACAATCAAATGGTAACAACCATGATGCGGCAAAACGCGTAAGTCAGTTTACAATAAGTTACCTCGGCAAGATCCGAAATTCGGTCTCCTGACATCTGTAGTTCTTGAGACACGTGCTTTAGCCGAGCTGGGCCATTGTCCATAAGAGCCTAGGGTTGTCCGAGGAGAAATATTAAGACAAGTGTTACCACTAAGTCAATGAATGAATGAAGATAACGACTCTCGAAGTGAAGGTCATGAAGAAACATGAAATAAGTTCAACTTACCAAGTCACTCAGTCAAAGTGTGGGTGCTTTTTCGAATTCCCCGGACACTTGCTAGGCAAATTTGTGTAACAATGCTGGACGGAAAATGTTGTAAATAAGGGCTGATACGAGAGCCGCAGTCTTCAAGAGAAGATCTATCTCAAGGTAGGCCAACACGCTAGAAGAGTAAGCAATCGCAGACACCCAGCAATTGTGTTATCACAGAGTGGTTGGAAGAGTTTCTGACAGCTGGAAACAGCGGTGGGTTTGCTCGTAGCTCAGGCTGAGGAATTAAGTTTTGGAATGTCCGCCACGATTAGCATTTAAGTGACAAATTTTTCATCATAAAATAGAATAAATTGTACGGATCGGACCGATGATCGAAACAGGTCAGAGGGCCAACTGACTTCGGTATAAAAATTCATGAATCCATCACACTTCACCAACTCCACGCTCAAAACTATACGCTGAAACACTTACGCACTGATGATGTCACCTCGTTTGGTGATGAAACGTTTGCAACCTAAATGCCAAGCTCGGCGAACATACCAATACCGAAGAAGGGTTTCCAATGAGAGGTCATATCATCGTCCTTATGGTATGATGACGTGATGTATGTTTACTCTCCTGCAAGTGGTCTCGCCCACTTCAACAAAATCCCGTGGGTCTCAGGCATCTTGCTGTTTGATAAAAGACGCCAACTGTTGGATCCCCAGCAAACTGTAGATAGCCACATGGTGCAGTGGACTGGACAATTCAGCTATGGTATTCTTACACGGCGGCGCTTAAGACCTACACAGACAATATACCGCAAATGAAGAACGTCTTGCTAGTATGTATGAAAACCACTGATATCCCGAAGAACTCTGTGATGAGAATGATGATACTATTGATAAATGAAGGCGATCAAATTTTTCTCCAGAAAACACGAACGAGCTAGTATAACTGTGCACGCAAGCGTAACTGCATTTGTACAAACAAGACCACCTGTAAAAGAGGAGTACACCTATGGGCACACATATGACAGAACTACTTGCAGACGCTATAAAGAAACAATTCGAATGTGAAGTCTTTCGGATATTTCGACCTGAATGGTGGCTTCTGTACATGGACGACACTTTTGTTGTTGTACCACAGACTCACGTTTACCAGTTTCCTAATTGCATGAATGGCATGAAACATAAGGTAACGTATACGTGCCCAGCACTCTTTGATGTGTCGTTATTAAGAGGTCCCTATGGAAAACTCAAAACCAACGTCCATCGTAAACCGACAGCTGAGAACATTCATAAATATAACAACGATCATTCGGTCTGCCAACTTAAAAGCTACGTGTGAACATTGTTCCGACGTGCAAGCACGCAGTATAGCTCACACATAATCAGAAAATGAGGACCAGAACAACTCTTCAAACTGTGTACCACCATTAGGAATAATAACCTTATAAAGTACCCACCAGACGGCAAACACAAACCAAACACGCTCAAGTAAGAACGCGAATACATTTATGATACATCCTAAGCAGTGCAGAAGATTTCCAAGTCACAGAACATTCATGTGTTCCATAAGCTGGAAATAAACTCGATTAAGCGTGACGGGTGTGAGAAACACTCCGTGGGTGAGATGGGCAGACAGTAGTATATACATGTAAATAGGATACAAGTTAACACAGCGATAAGTCGGCCCTAGATCACAGCTCTGATTTCGTGGCACAGGCACGGGTTACTGGGTCCGTAAGCATCACGCGAAAGATGGTCGCGCGGATGAAAGCGTGAGAGAATAGCTGGCAGAAGAAGCTATCAATCCGCGGAATTAGTTCAATCGAAACTCGAACATAGACAACCATTATGTTAGGGTAGTGGACACTGAAAGCGAAATCGCGCGAAGACAGATTGTCAGGCGAACACGGCAAGTGGCAGAAAACTCTCGTGCCAACAGTCTATAGGTTGTCTGCTAACAGGTCTTAGTGTTGCTTTAAAACGATATAGAGTTATATGTTTAGTGGGTGAAGTAATGAAAGGAGAACACACTCTATGGCAAAAGATTTGTGGTGGCATTACAAATACACATCAGGATCCTATATCAAGCAAGCGAATCCATGCTGGAATGTCACACACATCATGACTACCTGTAATTATGTTTTCGCTCACATTCCGGTCCGGCGAAAGTTAGCGGAAAACATTCAATATATCTCGTGAAAAACTCACTGTAAAGTGTTTGTACGCACGAACCACGTGTCCGGTTAGTGTGGCAATGGTGAATAAGAATGGATTCGTCGCGTGCACAGCCTACAGGAACAAAACAGAAGGGCGTGCTGTACAGATGTGGCAGACGGTATCTAACAGGTAAAGCATCCAACAAGGCGAAGTTTACAAAACAACATGGGGCTTCACGGTTAGACAGCAAATGACAGTTAGTTTAGTTAGAAGAAGCTCTTGGTGCATCTCGATAAAGTTGAGCCTAATTCAAACACATGATGATGCACACTAGACAAATGTGAAAGAAACAGTTGTGCTGGGTGATGATGATACAGAAGGAGTTTCACAGACGCAATCTGATGCGCACTGATTCGAATGGGGTTTGTGAGGTAGGAAACACACAAAACATAAAAGCCAAGATCACCTTTTCTTTTGCTTCACATAATAAATCGGCCATCACCATACGACCCTCGGCATCCGTGTTGCCCACTCGGACACGTCTCCCAGCACGAGAAATGATGATCTCATCTGCTACATAAGAGTCCGCCCCGACACTGTTGCGTACAAAAGCCAACGAAGCTGACACAGATAAGCCAGATGGCTGCAATCGACTGATGGTTTTAAACAGACCTGCAATAGCCGCCGCACCGGACTTGTCTCGATGCATTCCAGCCATCACACCGCCAGCTTTAATATCCGCACCGCCCGTGTCGTAGGTGATTCCCTTCCCGATTAGGAAAAGAGAAGTGTCCACTTTCTGGTGATTCGGTGGCTCATAATCCAAATGGATAACACGTCCGTCATGCCGCGACACGACTATACGAAGCAGAGACAATACAAGTAGACTTTAATGAATAGACCCTACAAAATGAGTACTAACATGTTTTGGAGACACTTATGCTTTCACAATGAGAGATTCCAACACAACTACTTGTGATACAATCGGCGTTTTTCTGAGCAATGGGGGGACGCAAAGTGTCAAACTGGTCAGATTGAGTTGGAATAAGTGATAGAAATTACATGAGTATGAATTACATTCTACAAAATTAGCCACATGTAAAACTTGAAACCTACATTTTAGACTTACTATAAGACTGTATACAGACCGGTTAAGGCCCGATCAAGTTTGGATCAAAAGTTCAAACTCAGGTTCTCAGCCTTTTGTCACAAGATGTGTACTGCCATTTGACATATTACAAATGGGCTGAATACGATCTAGCAAACTAAACACAGACAGAGACTGTAGAGAAAAACGGGATTCTAACCCACGTCTCTGTACAGTAGGACTGCCCTTACAGTG
The DNA here is from genome assembly GCA_014220965.1 of Paragonimus kellicotti. Taxonomy (NCBI): domain Eukaryota; kingdom Metazoa; phylum Platyhelminthes; class Trematoda; order Plagiorchiida; family Troglotrematidae; genus Paragonimus; species Paragonimus kellicotti. Next base: position 124,292 of record LOND01000030.1, read on the forward strand.
GCATTGTACACTCGGCCTTTCACAGAAAACTGAGATCATGCCGACGCCACAGATGGCGTAAGTTGGCAAACGCCATCCGAGCCTTTGCTATGCGATTTGTGATCTCATCAGACATTCCATCAGCGCTGATACAGTTTCCAAAGTACATGAACTTTTCGACTACCTCCAGTCATCAAGGGTAAGATCGATCAGGCGTAGAGTCCCACCAATCTTGCAACAGCACGTTGTACTTAGTAGGTGCAAATGTGTGGGATCAAGTGAACAGAGACGACTTTTTGCGATTAATACAGTGGGTATACAAATGGTTTGTTGTCGATACTTAAAGTCGATGTACAAGTGAGCGCGCAATAGTACGATACGATAATACAGCAGAACAATGAACTAGCACACAGCGTTAGTCGGACTTTCGAGTGCGTTGGGTACCTGTCGGTATGCTTACTCGTCCAATCAAATGTTTAAACATACATGAAATTTCGCAGAAAATGGAGTAAACATGACAATCGGGATTGTAACATAATCAACAGTGAACTAATAGAGTCGCTAAAAAGGCCATACCAAACTGATGAATCGAAGCATTCAATCTTTTTAAGTGTTTTGGTTTCCCTGTGAGCCCTCACAGATTAAGGCAATGTCGTCTGCATACTCTATGTCCCGAAGTTGATTGCCTGAGAGCATTTTCACACCGTCATATTCATAGCTTGTCAGGGCATACTATAGGATCTTGTTACTGTAAAATTGAACAGGAAGGTGGAGGATGGGCAACCTTGTCGCACTCCAATTGAGATGCTAAAGGTCGGCGATGCGCTGTCACAAACCATGACCCTACCCGAAGTTTGTTGTTGATTATGTTACCAATAAAATTCAGTGGCACTCGTGTTGCGGGTCGCTGTGTGCATTGTTGTAATTTCCCCCTATTTACCTCTCTACAGTTTCCGCTTCCCTATCTTACACATTACCTTCTTACATTCTTCTCATATTGTAGCACGCTTGCCAATCCATTTTGCCATCACGTATTTTATATATTTATCATGATTCGTTATTTCCTACCTAGGGTTTGGTTTTATTCATTGTTGTATCTCAGTTAGGCACAAACACGAACAGTTGAATTACCACTATTCTTGATGAGGATGATGTTGGCGACGATGATGCTGTTTCTGCTGTTGTTGTGGACGACGATGATGATGTCGTGTGGTAAGCAACATACAAATACTTCAACAAAGCCAGAACTGATTCACTGATCTCCACATACAACCCATGCTTCAATTAAAACTACATCGAGGACTCACCGGAAGCAGCACGATTAACAGCAGCCATCAGTGGATACTTCTTGCCATCCACCTTTTCAACACGCATCTTCACACCCTCGGCGCCACCAAGCATCGACTGCAAGTACTGAGCAATTGCGGGAGCAGCCATTCGTTCAGGATCCGAACCACCCACATCGCGGGCAATCCATCGACCTTCCTCGATAGCACTGGCAATCTTCAACAGAAGTTCATCGGCTCCCATAACGCCAATCTGAGTTACTTTCGGATACTTTTCTGGCAACATCTCACGAACTTCCAAAGGCTAACAAGATAATGCAAAAAATGTGTTTTGAGAGATGCATTTAGGGAAGCGGAAGGTATCATGCTTTGTGTAACTAAAACTTCATTCTAATCGTACTATATGAGAATAATCGAAAGAAATTGGCAGCATATTCAGGCGAACGTAACTGACTTCAATCCAGAAGTTAATTAACACCATGGAACCAAGAAAACGGAAAATATATTCGAGCTGTTAAATTCGAAAAGTAAGTGCAAACAGGCATCATCACGAACGATAACGCAGCATCAGCCTATCACTACTCCGTGCCAGTATAAATGTGACAGTTAAGTGTAAGCGAGATCATCAGTTGACATCAAATTTTCTTCAAATTGAAAAACACGGCTGAAACCTTAGAAACACGGACTTTAATTTTGTTTTCCACACTGACACAATACAACTCGCGGCCAACAAAGCCCTGACGAGTTCTAGAGTGCCCAAAAGATGTGATAATCTTACAGAACGATTCGAACGGTCTAACCCAGCGGTTCATAGAAAATAACTTGGTGTCAACTGTTAACAGGTGTAAATTCATGCACTTCGCCATCGAAATTGTGTTGACTATTACCACGGTGACACAAAGCTGCTTGTGTCAATATGCTAACGAGACCTAGGGATCATAGTGGCAGACAGTTTGAGTCTGTCTACAAATTGTGATTGCATGGTTGGAGGGACACAAATAACCCTGAACATCTTAGGAAGGATTTGTGGAACCTACCATTCTGAAACGTTCTACACTATGTTCCTCTCTATAGACCCACCGATATTTTTGACAGTTACACTTCATTGTACATTTTTCATGATTATTGTCTAATTTTGTTTTAGTTAGGCTGTTAGTTTGTACTGTCTGTCCCAAAGCTCAAATCAAAACTCGCTCCGTGCCTCGCTAGCTTGACGTGGTTTTCTCTGTACACTTCATTTTCCAGGGTCGATACAATACACGGGGTCAACGCGTTGAGTCTTGGTTTTCATTGTCATACCGTAATCCATTGTGACAACTGACTGGGTATAATTCTGTTAGAATGTTCAGACAGCCTGCACCTCGAAATGAACACACGGGCCTATCGACCATATCCTGAGAAAGATTTGGCACTCATTAAAACCGTACAAAGAAGAACTATGGAGATCAGGAAAATCCCTACTCAGAAACGTTGGCAGAATTAGGTCAATTCTCAGCAAATTACAGACACAAAGACAGAGACCTAAGTCTTAACTACAAAATAATCTATAGTTCGGGTCATCTATTGGCACATGTCATCCCACTAAATGAGGATGGACGTTTAAGGGGCCAGTCGCTGAAACACAGTAATAGAACAGGCGGGTTACTCTGCAGACAGAACTGCTGCTTTATAGCTAGGAACTGTTCACATTGCAGTGCATTGCAACAGTCTGTGGTCACAGCCGAATCGGTTGAGGGTCTTAAAATATTAATCGATCGACACATACGTGAGAGGAAACCTGCGCTAATAGTTTCCAAATCTCCTTTCTACAGGACACTAACTGCGTATGTCTGATGAACTTCGTTGCCGAAACGATTACATTCAGCAGTTTCATTGATTCTAACTTCTATTTAGTTTTGTTTACTTTTTCCCTACACCCATAAACCGTCCAACACAATTTTCCACCGACCAACACAGATACAGGAACGCACAAGCAAAAATCTTTATCTCTTCTGTAACAACCCGTGAACACATATGAACAAAATCTGCAATCTGATTGTCGAGTCAAAAATCAAAATTGCTAATAACGGGTACGAATCAACACTGCAATTTTAAGCTGCAATACGCATCCTGGAGCGATAAGCAGAGCGCAACATGAACACTAAGAACTATGTTTTGTGCCGGATAGACCTGTCATTCGGATGCGGGTAACACTAACCGGGGTCGGACTTGATCATTTAAAAAGTAACTAAACATAGGGTGTGAGGTGCTTCAGCAAACAAAAACAAACAAAAACGGTCACTAATTTCTATCAAGTATGCAAAAAATGTTGACTGAATGGGATATCACGTATGGTAGTGACGTGACACGAAATAACATTTAGTGGGTATGGAAACGCGATGTACCACGCTTCACGAAAAAAAGTTGAATGAATGATCATATCGTGCAAAGGTCAACTGAAAAGGTGGATTGACATCAGGCTGGTAGGCCGGCTTTGTGCGAAATACACGGCTACGAGATAAGAAATATGAATTTCAATGGCCTTTGGAATAAGTACCCAACCTAGTTCAGAATAGGATTCAATGCCGGGCTTGCGCTATATTTTATGAAGTCCAAAGTTCTAATTCTCGAGCAAAGCTCAAGTATATGCGTGTGTAAACGTGGCCATGATTTCGACATAGCGATGTGCCATTAAAACACATGAACAATTTATGCAGCGTTGAAACCAACATTTATCGGCTAAATTGATGCCTACTAACACTTGAGTTTAGGACGGTTCGAAGCCATTGAGGCAGGGTAGTGGATAATTGGTTGCATCGGATCAGCAGGCAACGACTATCAACTTCACATACTGCTTCACTTACTAGCGGCTTTTAAACATGAACTGGACGGATGGCATTGTTTTGAGGAAAAAGTCATCATTCCCTTAAATGCCCAATAGATTTGCACAAACTTGAAGGATAACGAATGTACAAAACCCTGCGCGATACGGATCAGCTGGCAAAGCACTCTAATTATTTGACCTGCCACTGCCGTCCACCACGACTGCATGCAGGAACTAACCTGATGTTCCGTTGGCAGAAGCGAAAGCTGAAATTCGGTTCCTGGAAAGATGTACTGAAACGGGTGAATATCCAAGACATTTCTGGACTATCCTAGGAGAAATCGCATCAACGTTACTACGACATCACTAGAGCGACACACGCTTAACGAATGTGATACCACTCGAAGCAGACTTGAAGAGTTGGAGTTGAACCTGGCCAAATGTGAGTATTGTCTGGAGCAGCTGACGCCCGAAGAACGTGGTAATTTAGAAACTTACGTCTGTCTGATTGTGGAAAAGCAACTAGAAAAGAAGCAGGCCGTACTGCAGAAGCAACTCAGTCCAGTGAAGCCAGTCACTGAATTTCCAGCCAACCCAGAACGGTACGTTCATAACTTTTCCTCATTGCGTCTAGATAAAAAGTCGATTGAAGTTTTGTCACTGGGTCCTAGATTTTGTTGCCCAAAAGGAAAAACTAGGCAGTTGGATTTGGAAGTACAGTTCGAGAACCTGTTTTCTCAGTTGTCTGACCTTAAGCCGTCATCTCCGCTAGATGTTGAACGATTGAAGTCTACGCTTGTTAACACTTGTTATCAATACCAGCAGAGTAATCCAAACTTGAAACATCTCTTAACGCAAGAACATATATTAGCAGCCGAAAGTCTGAGAAGAAATGAAAGCATTATTCTCTCCAAGCCGGATAAAGGTGCTGGAATAGTTCTCAATAAGATAGATTACCTAGACAAAATGCAAACCATTCTAGATGATCAAACCAAATTCGAGAAGATGGGGAATGAGAAGGACAAAACCCCTCAAATAGAGAAGGCGTTGTCAAAAATACTACGTTCTATGAAACAAAACGGGACAATTGACTCTCCAACTTTCGAACGTATTCGACCCATTGGAACCACAATTCCAAGGCTTTACGGATTGCCGAAAGTTCACAAAGCGGGTATACCTCTTCGACCTATTCTAGACATGTGCAACTCACCATACCACTCGCTGGCGAAATGGCTATCGTATCTTCTTGAACCCGTCAGGCAAAAGTTGTCAAAACATAGCCTACGAGACTCCTTTGAATTCATCAATACAATCAACGGACTAAACCTAACCGGACAACAAATGCTTTCTCTGGACGTATCATCCTTGTTTACAAATGTTCCACTGAAAGAGACGATAGACTATTTGTGTGACTATATTGTGATTAACAACCTAGATGTCCGTATACCTCCACAAGAACTAAAACAGCTATTATACTTTTGTACTCATAACATACAGTTTAAATTCAATGGAGAACTATATCGACAAACAGATGGCGTGGCAATGGGATCCCCATTGGGGCCGTTGTTTGCAGACATCTTCATGGCGAAGCTTGAGAATGCCCAGTTAGAAGCTATTCGTGGATTTAGTGTTTATAAACGATATGTGGATGATATCATATGCGTAGTTAGTGAAAATGCTAACCCAACGGATATCTTAGCCATTTTCAACTCGGCCCACACGAACGTGACATTTACACTAGAAGCTGAGCGTAATGATCAACTAGCCTTCCTGGACGTACTCATCCGGCGACGTGCTGATGGATCGATTCAACGTAAAATCTATAGGAAAGAGACCTGGAATGGACAGTATATCCATTTCAATAGCTTTGTCCCTCTAAGGCAGAAAAGGAATCTCATAAACTGCTTGACTAACAGAGCCATGAGAATATGTACACAAGATACAGTCTCCGATGAACTATCGTTCCTACGCACACTGTTCTTACAAAATGGCTATCCAGAGCGTTTTGTGGACAAGACTATGCAACGTCGTGAGAAACAGGATAAGATGACCCTAGCGGAAAAGAAAGCAGTATTTATCTCATTACCATTCAAAGGGGATACGCTTGCCGAAACAATCACTAGGAGACTTAACACTGTTATCAATAGAACATTCTATGCTGCAAATAACGTGTCTGTTTCAACTCTATTCCAGCTTTATGTTTACGAGTGAAGTGCCCTTTTATGCGGCTTCTTTTGTGTATACTTATTTAGTTGTTCCTGTGGAACTAGTTACGTGGGTCGCACGACCAGGCGCTTATCTGAACGTATTCGTGAGCATCATCCAGCCTGGATCAGTAGCGGAGTCACCAAGACAATTACCAGCGCAATTGTTGCACACCTCGTTGATACACATCATACTGTCAACCTGGACTCCTCTTTTCGTCCGATTTACCGAGTCAACGCCGGTCACTCAAAAGCTGTCAGATGCCGAATTTTGGCCACAGCCGAAGCGATTGGAATTCGATTAAAAAATCCACCTTTATGTGCACAAAAGCGCTTTGTTCAGGCGTTGAAGTTGCCATGGCCAACCACCCACACCACGACCGATCAAAGCGCGATGGTTCCAGTTGCGTCATAATTGTGGCGTAATCGTATCAAAACGTTGTCTCCGTGTGTGCCAATGACGTGTCCGACCTCACTTGAACTTGTTACTTGTTTTGTTTGTTTCGCCCTGACAACCCTGTTCCATATAAATGTTATGTAATTAGCCTGATGATGAATAACCGAAAACGAGCTTGTTCGCTACACTATTGTTTTCTGATGACTACCCCGGGGATTTTTAACTATCTAATACAACCGGAGTTCTAGTCCCGGCAGTGGCAAGGATATGCACTACTGACGAGCTCTAATGAGAGCGAAACTCGAGTCTAGTGCTTCTTTTCGAAAGGGGCCGACTGGAAAGTCTATGGGAATGCGACAGCTGCGATCAATTGTGGGTGATGTTCAACTTGAAATTAACCAAATCCCCTACTACTCATCAACAATAAAGTACAACTTTTTTTTCCAAAAGCGCTGACAAAGACATGTAACTATGACACCGGTCATTAAATATGAGTGAAGTTCAATGTGTACCAACCAAACTGTGTGGTGTTTGCCAGTAATTAATTGTCCTTGAATGACCGTATTGAAAAAACAAGCACCATATATGTACATACATTCCGATCAATAAAATCTACGAACTGCTACAAATGTGTAAAAGAAATGAGATAAAACTGTAAGCGCTATAAAAGGTGAAAAACGAAACGATGTAGAAAGAAAACAGAGAATCATCACATCGGTACAACGAAAAAGTTCGAACACGATTGCCATTCACTATTCTTCGCCATATCAGACGGCATCCTAAATCATGAATTACGTTGTCCATGGGATCTCAACCGGCACAACCCTACTGATGCAAGCCTCAAGGTGTGTGCCTCTGTATCCGGTACCCAAGACGTGTGCTGTTCACAAGGCTTCTGCTTCCAGCCCAACCCTTTACTCACAAACGAGGCACGAGTTGGCAAGTGATGAAATGGTATTACAGAGAGTGTCTAGGCCAGCAGAGCCCGGGATATGGTCAATATGCTCGTTGGCTGACAGAGCGTATCTAACTCGAATACATTTCTGCAAACTTTGTCATTGTCAGTTTCGTAGCCGCACAATAAGACCGCGCGTAAGGTGGCATTATACACTCTGCCTTTCGCTGAGGAACCGAAAGCATGCGGCGCCATATATGACGTGAGCTGGCAAGCCCCTCCAAGTTTTAACCGTATGTCTTGTCATCTCACCAGATATTCCACTTGCTGTTAAGCGGTTCTGCGACTATCTCCAACAGCACATCATCAGGGATGAGAGGAGGTGAAGGGTTCAACCGGTTTTGCAGTAGCCCTTTGCACGCAGAGAGTGCAGTCATGCCAAACTGACGAAGTGAAACCTATAATTTGCATAAAATGTTCTAGGCTCCCTATGAACCCTAAAAGATTAGAGCAATGTCATCTGCATATCCAGTATCAAAGTCGAGTACCTGGGAGCACCTCCGCATAATCATATTCGTAACCTATCTTAGAGTCCTCTCATCATCATCATCATAGACAGCAATACATCAGTGGTTCACACTGATGCTTAACTGCCACACAACCACGAAGAAAAAAACCTATATAGGAAGAAAGAAGAAAAAGAGGAGGGGGGAAGTGGACCTAACTACTAAAAATAGCTACGTCTATATTCAAACATACAACATCAAGGCGCCTACACCTTAGGATATCGTCTACTACAGCCGATTAGAAAGGATAAACCTGGGTGACCTTGTTGAACCTCATTTGAAATGCTGAAGGCCTGCGATAGATTGTCTTGAACCCTAACCTAGCTCAAGGTTTGACAGTAAAGTATTTTCAAGTGGTTAACACACTCTGCTTCTTATGAACAGTTGTAGAGTGCGGCCAAGTTGATGTTGACTTTCTTTATGAATGACGGAGTTCAAGCAACTGGCGGAATGTGATGATGTGATCAATTCAGCTACCGCAACGGGCGAAAGTCAGCTTGCTCCTCGTGGATACATTGTTCACGAGGTATGTCTATGGCGTACAAGGTTGCAAGTATCGAAGGTGCAATAGGTCAGATTTTTCTCTCATTAGATGATTTATTAAGTATGCTAGCTCTTTTTAAAAATGAGTATTATAGAATCTGTAGTGATGCACAGTTACAGGCAGTCTGTCAGGGCATATATGTACATACGTAGTGATATGTGCGTTCACATATCTGCAGTTACAAATGCCTACGTTGTGAGCATTAACCTGCAAGAATGCATTCAGTTCAACTCACAGGACATGTGGCGAGTTCTTACAAGTCGTAATGGTCGTACAAACTGTATAGTGAAGGGATATTTGGATCGCCCTTTACGATTAATCGTAGGGTTGTTCAACATCAATTATTTTTATCAAGAATATTGTACTTGTTTAAACCCTAGTGTATTATAAGAATGAACCAGTTGGCCAGTTCATACTGACAAAACTGTTGATCCAAGAGAAACTTTGGTTACAAGGCCCTCCAGCGTAAACTTAAGCCATCAAAATCATTTTTTGGGTAAGTAGGGCAGAAGAATCGCTGCTGATATCTTACAACTCAGTTGCGCAAACAACCAAGTTGGGTGCAAAAACAGTGAGGAAAACGTAATGGAGGAATGAAGTTTACATTATTGTCACTGTGTGGGTGGCGTGGTGGGTAATATGTTAACGTCCAACCTGGCAGTCAAGGGTTCAACTCCATTGATCACTGCCTTGTTACTATACTACACGTAAAATTTGAAGTAATCCAAAACTCTCTTTAATCGATTCTGTCCAAGACCATCAGGGACGATGTTGACCAAACCCCAGTCAAACGACTTCATTAGCTTAGGGTTTTCAGAGCGGAGCCGACATCTATTTGCTTATGGGTAAACTCGCATCTATAAAGACAGCAGGAGGAAGTCTGTCTAGAGCAGGTAACTTATAGCACATTAAAACTCAATTTCAAATGAGACATCTGCTTTTAAGGGTGGAAAACCTTCAACCGATCAGTGGGCATAGGAAATCTTCAAAGGCGCGGGTCGTCGGGTAAACTATTGTTAGAAATGCTGTCTTCAACAAGCGACTTCACAAGCACACGGTCCTTGCTAGCGATGAACATCGTATGATATGAAATTTCTTCCGTTGCTCCCAAATGAATAGCTGGGACAAACGTAAAATGATATTAGGCTTCCTGAAACATCCGTGCTGATTTTGGTAAGAATGGCTGATAAACATTATTCGTCACTTAATTTCTTCACGGAAAAACTGGTAGGATTCAGTTTAGCTGAACGCAAGATTTTCGGGCCAGGGCGGAGGAGTTCTCGGGTACACAAATGAGTGACACACAACCTTCAGAAAGCCTTAAATATGCGACCACTGACTAGTTACCGATCGCTGTTTCCGAGAAAAATTCTTAACTGCTGAAGTTGCTAGTAACTGTCAAAGACACCTTTTCAGTTTCGATAAACTCCAAAGGTATGCCGTCAGCTGACAATATCCAGTCATAAATATTACAACTCCCATACACACATACTCATCGTGGGCATAATTAAGTGTTAGAAGCGTGAAGGGTTGAACTGTATTCCACTTGATAAACATATTTCGCTGTAGGTTAACGTCACCAAAGTATGGGTTAACCGCTCATTGCCTCACATGGACTACCTATTATCAGGCTGTCTAAGCGCCAACACGGACAATCGGAGTAAATGGAGTTCTTACCTCTGACCATGCGATCGACAGTAAGACATCGTTACCGTTCAGCTCTCTTTTCACAGATTCTGACAGAACACGCGTGCAGGGTGGATACCATACCGTACAGGAATTCATATTTGTAACATAATGGCTGTCGTTTTCAAAGCTGACAAAGTCGACCGTGAAAGGCAAAAATATGTATGTACCAGTCTTTTCAATCAGCAATGTCTACGACACAATTTGGGTAGTCGGTGGCCCAGCATGGGTCCGATTACTGATGAGTAGTAGGGGATTTGGTTAATTTCAAGTTGAACATCACCCACAATTGATCGCAGCTGTCGCATTCCCATAGACTTTCCAGTCGGCCCCTTTCGAAAAGAAGCACTAGACTCGAGTTTCGCTCTCATTAGAGCTCGTCAGTAGTGCATATCCTTGCCACTGCCGGGACTAGAACTCCGGCCACGCTTTCATGAGGCAACCGTGTTTACCACTGCGCCATTGACCTCACATTAGGCACGACCGAATTATCATATGTGAACGCTCAACCACTTTCGCTTGTGAGTGCAATGCAGAGAGTGCAGTCAGCCAAACTGACGAAGTGAAACCTATAATTTGCATAAAATGTTCTAGGCTCCCTATGAACCCTAAAAGATTAGAGCAATGTCATCTGCATATCCAGTATCAAAGTCGAGTACCTGGGAGCACCTCCGCATAATCATATTCGTAACCTATCTTAGAGTCCTCTCATCATCATCATCATAGACAGCAATACATCAGTGGTTCACACTGATGCTTAACTGCCCACAACCACGAAGAAAAAAACCTATATAGGAAGAAAGAAGAAAAAAGAGGAGGGAGGGGAAGTGGACCTAACTACTAAAAATAGCTACGTCTATATTCAAACATACAACATCAAGGCGCCTACACCTTAGGAATATCGTCTACTACAGCCGATTAGAAAGGATATAACTGTTTGGTTGAAATTGTGGGTGATGTTCAACTTGAAATTAACCAAATCGCCTACTACTCATCAACAATAAAGTACAACTCTTTTTTTCCAAAGGCGCTGATCAAAGACATGTAACTATGACACCGGTCATTAAATATGAGTGAAGTTCAATGTGTACCAACCAAACTGTGTGGTGTTTGCCAGTAATTAATTGTCCTTGAATGACCGTATTGAAAAAACAAGCACCATATATGTACATACATTCCGATCAATAAAATCTACGAACTGCTACAAATGTGGTAAAAGAAATGAGATAAAACTGTAAGCGCTATAAAAGGTGAAAAACGAAACGATGTAGAAAGAAAACAGAGAATCATCACATCGGTACAACGAAAAAGTTCGAACACGATTGCCATTCACTATTCTTCGCCATATCAGACGGCATCCTAAATCATGAATTACGTTGTCCATGGGATCTCAACCGGCACAACCCTACTGATGCAAGCCTCAAGGTGTGTGCCTCTGTATCCGGTACCCAAGACGTGTGCTGTTCACAAGGCTTCTGCTTCCAGCCCAACCCTTTACTCACAAACGAGGCACGAGTTGGCAAGTGATGAAATGGTATTTACAGAGAGTGTCTAGGCCAGCAGAGCCCGGGATATGGTCAATATGCTCGTTGGCTGACAGAGCGTATCTAACTCGAATACATTTCTGCAAACTTTGTCATTGTCAGGTTTCGTAGCCGCACAATAAGACCGCGCGTAAGGTGGCATTATACACTCTGCCTTTCGCTGAGGAACCGAAAGCATGCGGCGCCATATATGACGTGAGCTGGCAAGCCCCTCCAAGTTTTAACCGTATGTCTTGTCATCTCACCAGATATTCCACTTGCTGTTAAGCGGTTCTGCGACTATCTCCAACAGCACATCATCAGGGATGAGAGGAGGTGAAGGGTTCAACCGGTTTTGCAGTAGCCCTTTGCAGGCACGACCGAATTATCATATGTGAACGCTCAACCACTTTCGCTTGTGAGTAATGATCAGGTTGCCCGATCGTCTCGATAGGAGACAGTTACTGTCTGTTAACTCCAATCGATAACCCCGCGATTAGGACTTCCTAGACAGGTCGAAATCTCCGATCTCATTAAACCTGCTAGGCGATATTTTAGATTACTGATGAGTAGTCGGGGATTTGGTTAATTTCAAGTTGAACATCACCCACAAGCGAAAGTGGTTGAGCGTTCACATATGATAATTCGGTCGTGCCTAATGTGAGGTCAATGGCGCAGTGGTAAACACGGTTGCCTCATGAAAGCATGGCCGGAGTTCTAGTCCCGGCAGTGGCAAGGATATGCACTACTGACGAGCTCTAATGAGAGCGAAACTCGAGTCTAGTGCTTCTTTTCGAAAGAGGCAGACTGGATAGTCTATGGAATGCGG
>LOND01000030.1:138543-172604 GCA_014220965.1 Paragonimus kellicotti
ATTTGCATAAAATGTTCTAGGCTCCCTATGAACCCTAAAAGATTAGAGCAATGTCATCTGCATATCCAGTATCAAAGTCGAGTACCTGGGAGCACCTCCGCATAATCATATTCGTAACCTATCTTAGAGTCCTCTCATCATCATCATCATCATAGACAGCAATACATCAGTGGTTCACACTGATGCTTAACTGCCACAAAACCACGAAGAAAAAAACCTATATAGGAAGAAAAAGAAAAAAGAGGAGAGGGGAAGTGGACCTAACTACTAAAAATAGCTACGTCTATATTCAAACATACAACATCAAGGCGCCTACACCTCTAGGATATCGTCTACTACAGCCGATTAGAAAGGATAAACCTGGGTGACCTTGTTGAACCTCATTTGAAATGCTGAAGGCCTGCGATAGATTGTCTTGAACCCTAACCTAGCTCAAGGTTTGACAGTAAAGTATTTTCAAGTGGTTAACACACTCTGCTTCTTATGAACAGTTGTAGAGTGCGGCCAAGTTGATGTTGACTTTCTTTATGAATGACGGAGTTCAAGCAACTGGCGGAATGTGATGATGTGATCAATTCAGCTACCGCAACGGGCGAAAGTCAGCTTGCTCCTCGTGGATACATTGTTCACGAGGTATGTCTATGGCGTACAAGGTTGCAAGTATCGAAGGTGCAATAGGTCAGATTTTTCTCTCATTAGATGATTTATTAAGTATGCTAGCTCTTTTTAAAAATGAGTATTATAGAATCTGTAGTGATGCACAGTTACAGGCAGTCTGTCAGGGCATATAGGGAATGCGACAGCTGCGATCAATTGTGGGTGATGTTTAACTTGAAAAAGGCACAAGTGAGTTATACTCGTTCTCTCTAGTTTTTCGTTCGGATCAGCCAACGACCGCCGACGTTTCTGAACCACATGCTCTACTTTCCAAAAATGGATAATAGCGAACTTCCACTTTTTTCGTTTCTCAGGCTTTTTTGATAAACTGTGTGATGATTTTCATGTTTGTTTATCCCGCCCATCACCTCTGGCGTGCATTAGTATGTATTCCGATACTGAACTATTTCTCGTTTCATATTTTCAACATCTTTCTTTCCGAGTTATATCTTGTCGTTGGAGTCGCCCCACCCTTTTGTTTGAGAGAGATAGGGATCTCACTTTTATGCTAGCCTATCACCTGGTTAATTGGCATTGGCCCACCGGACTATAAAAACCTCCACCCACACGCATCCTGCTCTTATTCCTTCGGGTTTACACAGGATGTGTGGTGCAACGTAAACCATCTGTGATGAGTGTTATACGCAAGCGTCCCTTGACTTCCAACCATGTGACGGACTAATCCGAAACGGATCTCGCTAGTCGCGTGTATGTATGCGCACATTATGAAATAACACGAAGAGGTGCGATTTCAACCTGGGCAGATTAATGACCATTGGTGTTGTATGAGATGAGCCAAACTCCTACTCAACGTCATCTTATCGTCTTACTAGAACCAAGGAGGTGGGCATGGATCTAGGTATGAGAGAAGGTCTAAATCAGGACACATACATAGATAACGAAGATTCAAAACCCACAATCTACAAGTGGCCTTGAATATGAGAGTTTTGGTGAAACTATGAGGCAAGTTGGGAGATTATTATTAATCATTACTAATGTTAATGTGAAGTGAAAAAATTACAGCGAATGAGACCTAAACTAATAGATTCGACCGATGCGATAACGCTATGTTCCTTGGACACACTGGAGCAAAACAATTCAGCAGAATTCTGAAACCTTCAACAAGTCAGACTTACCGTGTAACAAGCATGGTAAGCACCTAGAAGTGCATTCAGTAGCAGTGTTTTCGGTTGCATCCAGTGAAACCCATGCGATGCAGAACGCAACGGTCCAACGCACAACAGGGGCGATTTGAAACCCATAGAAACCACACTAAAAGCGAAGCAGACATAAGAGATGCCCTGAAAATGTGTGAGTTCCATACGTAGGCAAGCATAACCCATCCTTCATGCAACTGTCCTTAACTCTGCATTTCTGGATCGAGCAAGTCTTCGTTAGATGACAGGCTAACATCAACGCGTTCGCATACACTGGCAACAGGAGATCGAAGTTGTGGATTTTAACACTGATGAATGTGTGCATTCGCTAAGTCTCGTGGTCTAAATGTTTTGTTCAAACTTGAGAAGGGAACTAACCGTTTCAACTTCTTAAGCCAACGAACTCCTGTTGAAATGTGCGTGTTGCTGCGCTGTGTAGTAAGACAGAGATTTACACTTGCTCGTGATATTGCTTTTCTTTGAATGCGGACAACGAGATTAACATAGCTTTCAGTTTCAGTGTCCTTGAAGAAAGAGAAAAACTAGTAGTGACCAACAATTACCCTGGACGTACTGCCAATGCTCACATAGAAACTGTACAAACGAGGCTGGTGGGTTTATATCAAGCATATTGTCGTCTCTTGTTTACCGTCGGATAGACGTCGTTGTGTTGCCGTATCGGGTTTATACTATGTTATAAGACAATTGTCGATCTTACACACAGGACTTACATCAACCATTTGTAGAATTCACGCAAGAACCCTGCTGAAGAACCAAGTTCAGTGGATTCTAGTAAATGCGTCTTAAAATATTCTGCAATACAGCTGAAGTCGCCGCAGTCAGAAATAGTAGTTCGTGATTGCGATTATAAAACTCCATCAGATGGTCTTCATCGTATTTGTGTTGAAGCCCAGTTTGTGAATGCAACTAATCAATTATCCTCATCTACTGAGGACAGCCAAGGTTGTTTTAAAACCAAACTTGTTGATACAACCATTTATCGCGTCTTCGATCAACAGCCGATGTGGTAACACATTTGCCATCATTTAGAAAAATTGAGTCAGAAATGCACATACAGGCTCTGAACCCGCCAGTTTATCAGATATGTATGTGTGGATGTCAATATTGATTGACCAAACGGGGGTTCAGCAAATAGACACAGTAGGGAATCTCACTTAAATAGACGGCCGCATAAGACCACGCCTACAGTTACGAACAACTGATGAAATGAGGTATGACGATTCTAAATCATGCGGCTCGTCATCACTTCAACTCTATGGCTCTCTGAGGACATACAAGGCTGAAATGCTGTTTAAGCCTACTCTTGCGAAGACGAACTCTTCATATCCTCGGTTAACACATTAGTTAGTCACTGTACTAACACCACTAAAACAAAAGTTCGGGCATGTTCCATTGTGGAGTCAATAAACTAGAAGATTTCAATCTTGCTGATGAGTTGATGTGTTTCACAGACTTTCGGTCACCGTCCACGAATGTCTCGCTACACAAAATGACTGATCACATTTGTGTGCTCACTGAAACCACTCACATTACCATGCCTCTCCCGATCGATATTCTGAGGGAACCTTTATTGTAGTGCGCTGCAAGTGTCAAATCTCGTTTACTCCACAGATCCTACTATCAAATAGATGGGACGAACATGGGAATTCCATTAGGACCAATCCTGGCAGACTTATTAATGTTAAGGACTGAACAAGAGTTAGTCGCAGACAACAGTCGTCATATTAAAAACACCACGCCCATGGCACATTAATATTCAGTCGAACTAAGCAGTTAACAGATAACCTACCGCAACGCCTGAATACTTGTTATTCTTACCTGAAGATTGCGTGAGAATTTGAGGACCACAACTCTCTACCATTTCTGAACGTACTGATAAGTCGCCGTGAGGATGGTTCTAACAAAACAGCTGCCTATGGGAAATCCACGTGGTTCGAACTATACCTGACCCTTAGTAGTTTCTCGTCGGGTCAACACTAGAGAGTAAGAGTGAATGAGCTATTCACTCGAACAAGATAAATCTGTATACGGGACAGTTTTGTGGAGAAATTAGACTTGAGCATGGCACTACAACAATCTAACGATTGCTCTAAAACGTTAATGAAAATGCCGTCATCTGAACAGTCACCGTGAAACAAAGGAGGCTTACGCAGAAGTGCTTCTTAAGGGCGATTACAATATGTAACAAACGCAAAGACTAGTTAGTTTGAATAAACAAGCAACTAAAGCGGCTGAAATCCATGTACTTGCCCGAACACAGAGTACTCGTGTCTTCAAAAAAAGATCAACCTGTTAGTGCCACTTCATACTGTCTACAAATGTATGTGTAACTGCGAATAAAGTTACACAGACAAAACCGGGAAGTGTCTCATCTTCAGAGTGAAGGAAAACTCGTCTAAATGGGTGTAGAAGTCCCTATTACCAGAGAGCAGCAATGTCATCAAGACAGGCAAACAAATAGTGTCCGCAGCGGCTAGACATGTCCTGACCAGCAGTCACGTTATCGACCGAGCTCGTGTACTCAGAAGATTGTTACGTCATTTGACACCGAGATTCTCTCAGGTTACTACAGCGGTCGCAATCGATCAGCCTTGATTGTACGTGAACCTGACCCTGCCCATGACCTTTTTCAATCCACCGATTAGCCATTCACCTCATCTCGTTATCTTTTGATTCATGCTACTTTAAATTTTGTACTGATGCATTAGTAAGAAATGCGTACATCTAACATTCCTCGTGTTTTATTCAAACCTCTGAAGGGAACTGATTGTTTCAAGCACAGATAACTCCAAACAAGACCATGGTTCATAAATAAGCAACAACAAGAGCAACAGTCGCACGACGAAACATTTTACTGCAATGGCGGACTACATAGGGGGGAATTTAGGTCTTTTCAATAACTTGATTCCTCGAGCTGAGAAACTTAAACAGGCCAGTATAAAACACTCTCTGCTCACTCGTTACACCACAAATATGCACAGTACATTAAAATGGCTAACCTTGCTTTGAGCAAAAAAGGGAACACAATGAATGCGGCTTCACTAGGCTAGGTGAATGGATTGCACAGTTCATCCGCAGTTGACAAGATCTTCTAATACACTGCTGTATGTACACGTTTGTTTTTGACGCATCGTCGGAACTGTTATTTCTTTACTCAACCGTGTTAGGAGTGTAGCTTTTCCGATTCAAGTTACTAAGTTGTTTACAAAGCCCCGCTTGAACTGAATAGGCACACGCTTAATCCCTTGCGTTACGAAGTACGGTCGTTTTTTCTTCTGAAAAAAACTTCACAGACAGGGCAACTGTAGTAACCAAGATTAATAAAATTGGTTCAGGCACATGAGTGAAAACTCACCGTTTGAACCCTTCATATGCTGCGTCATACACATTGCGTATATCAGCTGTGTCCGTATTCAGTGCACCAGTCGGACAAAATATCTGAAAATGGAAGCGATTTCAGTCTGTATTCATCGTATCAACCCAATGACCACTGATATTTTGAAACAAACGAAAGGTCCGGCATAATAGCGTTCATAGCGAAATCACCTCTTTTAGTTCACCGCAAGAAGTCAGGCACTAATCACCTTAGTCACGAATAAGATGAGCAGAACCAAGACCATATGGGAAAGTCACGATGATTACACCACAAGGGGTCCGTTGCCAAGGTGCACAGTAGGTCACACATGGGTCGCTTACAGCCGGAAATCCCAAAACATGAAAAATCTGTCGACATGAGGGTTCAAGCCTGTAAACAAGTGCTTAACAGTCCAGACCAATGAATAATTTCAAACTTACAAGACAACGATCGAGAACAGAGGCAGAATCTTGGAACATCTAGTGCGTTGTATTCAACCAATGTACCCTCGGATTAACAGCTATATGGAGAGGGAAAATAGAGCAACTTGCTTTATAATCTTTTTCCGTACAAAATACTGTCCACAGAGCCCGGGTAGCGATGCACGCCATACTTCGTTTTCTTGACAGAACGTGGGACAAAGCTATGCCCCGCCTCGAAGACCAAACCTTAACTACTTATCTTCAATCGCCGTCCAAGAAATGAATTACCTGTCTTCTCCTCCTCTAACACAGCAACACTGCAGGTGCTGCTCCGATCAGTTCCATCAACATGTTTACACATCAGCATCTGTACAGTCACCCATACCAGATGGCGTTACCAAACTGCTACGTTCAGGTTTTACCTTATCTCTTTATCAAAGAAAGTCAAACAGGAGAATTCCCTCTGGTGGCGTCGTTTTTGCTCAATTATAATTTTTAAATTAGGGAAAATTAGTTAGTAAAGCAACTGTACAATAATCTACTGAATTTTCACATAGCTCCATTTTACACAGGTATCTGAAACAGTAGTCTACTCTTCCGTCGTAAATTAACGTATCGTGCAACTAAATCAATGAAATTAAGGCGACAAAACATTGCTCCCAACAAGTAGTTAAAGAAGAGACTTCACAGTGGCATAACAGGGCAGAGCAGTTGGCAGTCCAGCATAAGCTTCATGTGTGGAACTGGAATTTTTAGTTCAGGTTAGAATTGCACCATTTATATGCTCCTTTAAAATCAGACAGACGATGTGACCGCAACCCACTGAAACCGCGTAATAGGTACGAAGTCGTACAACCTTTAATTGCTAAGATTTTGAAATTAACAGCCGACTACGATGAACAGCCAGTAAAGTAGCCCAAACCAGTTTGCAATCCAAATACGCAGTTCGAAACGTCAGTAGGTTAGCCGGCAGTTCACAACTAAGGTCAAGGAAATTGTGTGCAACCCGAGGAATTAGCATAAACAGATAATTGATCTTCAGTGCAGACGGAAACTGGGAAGATCATCTATGCTGTAATCAAGCGATACAACGGGCAATCTTCCCCTCAATTCACAAGCCTTCGAAAGCTCCGTGATATGGTTAAAACGTTTCGATTGTAACCGGAACGGACGATCAGGTAAGTAGGGTGCAAACAGGGAACATAATTTAACGTTCATAACACAACAAAAGTGGTTGGTGCGCGTCATGACTCAACAGGTAATAACAGAGCGATTGAGACGAAATCCGACCTCATCCATTGCAAAGCACATCATGGAAACAGGTCACGTTGTTGACCCCGCCAACTCGTTTCAAGTATTGTTGCGTAATCGGAATCCGAAGTTGCTTGCCTTCTCCGAGGCAATGTTAATCAATACTCGCCGTCCGGTCCTGTGTGTGCATAAACTGTTGACTCACGCAGTTTGTCTGCCCTGGAACTGATAACAGTCCTTGTTTCATGTAAACCCAATCGTTGATTGTTTCTATTGTTGTTGCTATCCGCATGTCCTATATATTCTAATGTTTTACGTTCGTGACTGAAGAGAATGAAACGAAATATTAACATTTCGCGCTGTACGTCCTGTTATTGGCGAACTGGATCAAGGAAACTCGGCGACTTAAAAGGGAGCAGAGTTTCGAAACGAAAAAAGTAAACCAATATTCGCGGTGGAGTTATATGAAACAGGTGGGAAGACAAAACTTACCAGACGACCTGAAGGATGTCTCGGGAACGCGACAACTGACAGTTCACACCCAATCTGAGGGTTGACCTATAAGTATGTTGAAAAACAGAAAAGCAGCATGAAGTTTAACAAGCAAATGCTGAAAGACAGTATGAGGAAACAGTACAACAGCTGGTTGTCGTGTTGATGAACATGAGCATTTATTGTAAACGGAAACAGTTGTGCTGATTGTCTGGCGGACTAACAATCTCGGCGAGTGATGACTTGTCTAGACAGGTCACAAACACCACCGCCACGAGCATCACTCGATTATGCAGTCATGTGAACAAAAATCGGTTGTAAAGCAACGGGACCGACACAGAAACAGTTGACTTAATCAGAACCCTCTTGGACATTGGCACGAGCCTGGTCACTAGTAGGCCCACACCAATGCGGTAGTTGCCCATTCAAATTTCAAGATGACGTCCATGTTACCACACAGAGTCACGGTATTTTGTATTAGCAGACATAAGGCCTAGCCATTGAAAAATATGTATAACCGTTAAAGATGCTCGCTTACACTGTCATTACAATTCGCATTTGGGAGTAATCGGTTTCACCAGGATTACACACAAAAAAAAACTACTCACAAACGCGCACTACTTCAATCAAATGCCAGAATGCATCTCAGTCTAGACTCTCCTCGATGCATGAGGTCCGGTTAGTGTAAAAAACCCGACCGGTAGGATGACACAACGTAGACCTGATAACCAAGCTGAGCACTGAGTTCGTTAACAGGTGGCACATACCCCGAGCCCGCAGACTATCAAACAGAGAGTATGATGGTAATGTTCTAGTGAACGATGTACTAAATCACTTTTCACAGATACGAGTTGACGAGCGGTAGTATATAAAACGACTGTTGAGAATGGAGTCCGAATAGTTATCACGTAGGATGTACCAGCGATCTCGTATAGAGCTATAAACGGCACCGACATGGAAGACAGCTAGGGAGGGTAGAGACCATCCGTCGGTCAGAGATTAGGCAAGAAGCATGTGGTTTCTCGATTCGCACCACACAGTGACACGACTTGCGAACAAGCTATCGGACCGCATACTAACCTATGTGGAATACGTAACTATCAGTTTTGGAACCATTTTGCACATCATACCTCGAGTGGCCAGTAAAGTCTCCAGGTAGTTGTCACATCAGTGCAGAATATTGGGCAGTCAATGGTACATCGACAAAATTGCAAGCTATTTTAGGAATCGTACAAAGAGGCAATTAATTCACTGAAAACACTTGATCAAAAACAGCTTACTTTAGCATAAGCTCTTAAGGCGTCCTCAACGGATGCGTAATTCGAACCCAGTTCAGTTGTGTTGTCGTTAACATAAACAACTGCATCGAATCGGCCGTCCGCCAAATCAGTAACAGCCACAAGAGGCGCCTGCATGCTGGACATGTGAACGAAACGGTTTGCCTAACCGAATATGCGATATGGAACAGTGACATTGATCAATGTCGCCTTTTGATTGGCTTTACACACCGATGGTGTGATTGGTTGTGCCCTCTGGGCCAATAACAAGAAAAATGTCTACCCAAACAGGCACGCCGCGCCCACGCCCATAGTGACTGACCTTAATCATGAGTTGGCTGTGTGGTCGTTTGCCATGCGGAGGACTGCCTGAAGTTTTCCACGATTTCCGCCGGAGTGTGCTGTGGGAGAACCAAATATGGTAGGACTGTATGAATGCTGTGAGAGTACTGAGCTGTTTAGTTTAGTTCCAAATTATTTCAACCCCATCAGTGTTTTCAACATCCCCGTATGTAAACGTTCAGCTGTCAACTATTCGGTAAACATAATAACTCGAACGCATAATCGTTTCAATAATGTAAAGACTGAAATGTGTACAAAACAGTCTGATGAAAGACTAATAATTGGTAGTATGTCGCATTAGTTCGTCATTAATATGCATTCGATAACACAACGGGCGCGGTAGAAAACACGGGTACACTGTCAGCCTTGATTACTTTAACCTGAAACTCACGCCGAAAATGATAAACCCAAGATAACATAGTAGTTAACGAATCAACGCTTATGAGCACGCAACAGGTCCTGCGGTGGAAAACTCAGAACATATCTCATTCTGAAGTAGCCACATCGACAATTTCAGCCAGCGCTCGTCCGCGGCATCTCCGAGTAACGTCTGACACCCAGGCAAGCTGATTCAGACACTAGTTCTGAGCGTGGATCATTCGATTCTCGCCATAATATTTTTATCATCCTTGGGTTGTATTGAACTTCCATTTCATGAATCCGGACTGGTTACAATGTTTACTTCTGCCGAATGACGTCGAAAGATGTCCGTGGCCAGTTACTCAAAGACCAATATCCTCTTGACTTTGGTGGATTTGGAGTTGCACGACAGGCTCTCGAGTAAACTTCGACGATATTCTTGCATAGCTCTCCTCCCGCCTTTTACAATGTTTCCTTGAAAATTTTCAAGAGAACACATTGCCTGTCTAGTCAACTACGAATGGCATAGTGAAGGCGGAATATAATGTTATCACTTGATCACAAAACGCGGAAAGTACTGCGTTTCATTATCCATCACCATAGACTGGGATATTCCGAACCGGTGGGAAGACTGCTGCAGATTAACGGTTTTAGAGGTGGCGTTGGGATGAGTAGGCAGAAATAGTACAGACCGCTTGATGGGGGCATCATCACTCATCTGACAAGTCTAACCGCCAGTTGAACCCTCGGGCTTGAGAGGTCGACAATCATGATTACTCCGCTATCAACCAAAGCTTTCGAATGCAATCGCTTGGTGCCTTAGGTTCTACTTGAGATTTGGGGTAAGGTTATCTTTTTGCTCAAATTTAGCAATCCTTTGGGTCAGTAAACATGAATTCGCATCAGTGGTTTCATCCGACTGATCCCCTGATGCCGAAGTTAAGTGACTTGTCTGTACGGGTACGAAGTTCCCGTGAAATTAAGCTAGGTTCGCAAACATGACAAATCGGTAACTTTTTCAATACCATCCTTGAATATACGGGAAACTACAGCATCGGCACCATATTTAGAATACTCGAAGAAACCAGAAGTCCAAGTGATGAGACACAGTGCATTCATAGTAGACCGCGACTCCACCTGATCGGAGACATGTCATTCCTGGGGGAGTAGTCTCATTTATTGTCTTTCCTCCTCGGGTGAATTATGAGCCCTCCGGCCTTGCGAAAGTGAGACAAAAATTTCCTGTAGTGGTTCTCCAATCCAAGGAGTGGTTGTGAGATTTCAACATCTGACGGCGGAGGTATTCGCTAGGTGGCCGCTACCCTGTCCAGGTCTGACCGTAGACTATCACTATCCTTGAGTACACACCGTCCATTATTATGTTGCATTTGTTCGTTTACAAATGGAAGTCAAACTTCTCAATTCGGTCAAGAGCCGGGAAAGCGAATGACCAAAGCCGGTCAAGTGATCCAAGAAAAGCCATGCATGAAGCGACAGTTAGTTCGAGCCAGCGCGATGAGGGCCGCCAAGACCAGGTAAAGCGTGTTTTTATCTGTGCCAATCTGCTAAAAATTAACACATCTCACTGATGCGGAGTAGGGGTCTTAGGACGCGAATCAACATGTTACATTCTACTAACGTGAGTCTGTAAGATACTCGGTAATAGGCTCGGTATGACTTAGTGTAACACACAATCATTCATCAAACGAGGAATTGTGACTAGAGTTTACCTGGATTTGTGGACAAGCCTTGACGAGAACAACTAAATGGCTTAATAGTCTGGCAGTTCCATTAATCTTATTTTACTCGCACACCGACGGTGGCTTCGCTTTTGTTTTTACGTTTTATTCTTGAACTAAGGAGAGAAGAAAAACGGACACTTCTAACATCCGTTATTTTGTTGACCTAAATCAAAATGAACGCATGTTCAGTGCAACGGTGGTTGACGAGGAGATGACCCCCGTTTTTAACTACCTAGATGCAGCTGCGAGTAATGTCATTTTGTTTACTTTCATAGACATTTCATAATGCGGGAAAGATATAAGGAAAAAGAGTGTCCATGATAGAATTATGATTTATAATCTCTCCTAGGATAACTACATTTATTGTCAGGACGCGGGCACATTTTTATCAGTCAAAACCTTTTATGGTAGTCTCTGATATTCCGGTATTAATCAGTTCCATCGCTTATCTTTCTCAGTATCAAGCACGTTGTTCACCTCAACATAATGATGAGCTAGTCGTCAGTGTTAGTACGCCTGACATCACAGTGTGCTTCTCATTTTAGGTTATCATTACTACTATTCTTCTGAAAGCGCAGACGACGTTGCCGCCAGCGTGCCAATACCAAAAATGGCAGAACCGAAATGCGCTGGAAGAGTTCGGCGAGAGCGAAATATGGGGACCTTCCGGAAGACCAGTCATTTGGTGAAAGCAACAGCTGACGAAGATGAGGGTATTTTGATGCTATTTTATAAAGGAAACTTAGCTGCACTGAGAGTAAAGCGACGACCGACCGTCCTACTTAATTGGACCGATTTGATTGTCGAAGTTGAACCAAGTGACCGAAGCTCAGCCGAGTGGTAAGCGTCAACACGAGATCAAAAAGCTGAGCACAGTGACCGTAATCTGACCTTATATTCTGTTCCATCTATTGAAAGCAGATCGTGAGTCTCAACCGCTTGGTTGACTTTCAGCCGAATGCATTGACTAGTTATTAAGGGACCGTAACGCTGAAGTGACTTGTTTTGTCCGAAAATATCCATGTCGGCAACGAACCCGATTCCGTAGTAAAAAAAGACTCTGTGAACCACCCAAAGGGAGAACCAGTAGTGTGCATCATTGGCTAAGAGGACATGATAGTGAGCGCTGTAATCCGTCACCGCTACTGATGGATTATGTGAACTCGGATGAATATCACTTATGCACTTAGTTGCCAGTTCACTCGAGGGTACGTTTATGCAGAAGTGAAACCAACAGACACGCCTACTGCACGACAAAACTACCAGATCATATCGAATCTACAACCATATTTAATGAGGTGACCACGCAAATTGACCTCTGTAACCTGACGCGTACAGTGTAATCAATTGCGCCACATCCGTTACTGTGTCGTTCTAGAAGCATTCTACATTGAAATTTGCATAAGCAATCTGACAAATGAATTCGTGTCGATATGAAGAAAACGATGAGTAAATGACGTTGCTCATTATACCTGCCCGAAAGTCTCTTTCTAGATCACAGCACGCATACAACTTTCATTTGGCCTGCTTAAACTTTCCGGTTCATATTTTGCATCCACTCTACTGCTAGACGTGTATACATTCCCGAAGTCACAGCGCGAAAACTCTGACTTCTTTTACGAAACAGACTATGCGTCGAACTGTACATTCGAATTTATAGTTCACTTTGAAATAATCTATCTACGGTGCGTTAATAAACTAAAACCTTCACATAAGACTAACTGTCGTTATACAATGATCCGCGAAAAATCAAAACGGCCTGTTCACGAGGTCCGTTTGGGGAAGGCCAGTTACCGTTCACCGTCTCACAATCTGACTACCTAACGCCTCCGATGGTCATTTGAGAAGAAATATTGTTCACTGATGAGTAGTCGGGGATTTGGTTAATTTCAAGTTGAACATCACCCACAATTGATCGCAGCTGTCGCATTCCCATAGACTTTCCAGTCGGCCCCTTTCGAAAGCACTAGACTCGAGTTTCGCTCTCATTAGAGCTCGTCAGTAGTGCATATCCTTGCCACTGCCGGGACTAGAACTCCGGCCACGCTTTCATGAGGCAACCGTGTTTACCACTGCGCCATTGACCTCACATTAGGCACGACCGAATTATCATATGTGAACGCTCAACCACTTTCGCTTGTGAGTAATGATCAGGTTGCCCGATCGTCTCGAGAGGAGACACAGTTGAACATTACCCACAATTGATCACAGCTGTCGCATTCCCATTACTCACAAGCGAAAGTGGTTGAGCGTTCACATATGATAATTCGGTCGTGCCTAATGTGAGGTCAATGGCGCAGTGGTAAACACGGTTGCCTCATGAAAGCATGGCCGGAGTTCTAGTCCCGGCAGTGGCAAGGATATGCACTACTGACGAGCTCTAATGAGAGCGAAACTCGAGTCTAGTGCTTCTTTTCGAAAGGGGCCGACTGGATAAGTCTATGGGAATGCGACAGCTGCGATCAATTGTGGGTGATGTTCAACTTGAAATTTGTTCACTTTTTGCTAAATCATTACGTTTATTGGTTTAACCCCTTTATACTTATGCACCTGGTTTGCAAATCTGATGAACAATGGCTTTTCCTTCAAAAGTGGGGATGTAGTGAGGTGGGTATGAAACAAATAACCGTATGCTAAATGTGACAAGTATCATTATCTTATTCTGCTGTTGCATAAGGAGCTATAAGGCTACTTCAATTCAGCCATAAATTCTGAATCCTCAGTTTTCGCCGACGAACATAGTTTTAATCGTTTCGTAACATCTGTCCTACAGGCCTAACTATCGTATCCCTATTCTTTGTCATGATCTGTATCATCGTTGTACTTCAGGTGCACTTCTAGTTTATGCTATGCATTCAAGTGAAAATGAGCCTTACAAACCTGGTCGACCAACAGAAACATGACAGCAGATGGCCCACTCTCTGAGAAAATGATGAGTTCATGGGATAACCGAAGGATCCGTTTTTGAGGCACAATCTCATTTTAGGTGAATTACCAAGGCAAACAGAGCGGTTGCAAATGCTAGAACGAAGTTAATTGCATTTTAAACCGAAAGTTGTAAAAAGCGGTGTGAAGTTTCGTGGAGCAACAATTCTCAAAATAAACTGCTCCGTCACTTATCTACCTACAAGGAACAAAGGCGGGAGTAGAACTCGTCGTCAGTAGAACACCTTGATGTTGGTTACATCAGCATTGAACGCAGTGTCTGTATGAAGCGA
This sequence comes from Paragonimus kellicotti, assembly GCA_014220965.1. NCBI lineage: Eukaryota > Metazoa > Platyhelminthes > Trematoda > Plagiorchiida > Troglotrematidae > Paragonimus > Paragonimus kellicotti. Next base: position 152,838 of record LOND01000030.1, read on the forward strand.
ATGTGTTGAAAACTGTCACCGGGAGCAAACTCCACGTGGGCTTATCACCTCTGGAAGTGACATTTCCTACTCGTAGCCAAAGACAAAAAGAGTAAACGTCTTCTATACACTTAGATACTATATGAACTTACAACTTAATTTGCACACTTCATGACGATCTTAATATATAAAGTAGAATACCCGCCCACCACATTTCTCATCCAATTCAACTCCCCACAACACACCCTACTGTTCGGTTAATACAACTTCATTTTTGTATCGGTCTCCAGCAACGTTCCGTGGTCAACTGGAAAAATTTCAGACATTTCGTTCTACAGCGCGTATATCAGGCTATAACATTTTTCACTATTTTAATTTGAATATTTTCATCGTTTCAAAAATTTTGTTTCGTTCCATTCTGTTTACTCTTGTCCCTTTAAACTTACACATCAGACTAGGCCCAGCTAAAAATCCTTATTTGCTCACGCACGTTCCTGTGAGTTTGGTGTCAGTCCTCAATTAGCATGGTTCCGATTCATCCTGATCTTTCCATATGCGGACAGATCGTAAAAATTGACCAATAGCCTTTTGCTGAAGACGACAACATTCCGAAATTGGGCAAGCATTGTCTGAGTCAACGCGTAATGTCAATCGTGACCAGTGAATTTCAGGAGCCTCTCGAACAGTAACAAAAGCGAGTGCTAATAAATTAGTGCGCATAATCAAGGTTTGCAAAGACCGGAAACAAGTCTAAATACAATCGGTGAACGAAATCATTAGTCGAGAATACATCAGCGGTGTGGTGCAAAGTCGAATAAAAAAATGGGCAGAAAAAGGTGGGAAACTGGCATTTATGGTCAGCCAAGGAGATACAAAGAAATGCGCATTTGAGAACTGTAAACAGCAGAAAACAAGGCGCTTATACACATTAATTTCAATTACGAAATCGAAGCCCAGGCTAGGTCAACGAAAATAGAAATTACAAACGATGTGATACAAGTCAGAATGCAACAAGACAAACGAAGAAAGTGATAATAGGCACTAAAAGTAGACAATGAACTGAACAGATGGGCGGCGATATTCCACAGTCTGTAACCCTAGTAGAGGTAGAAGCAACAAGCAAGGTTGTACGAGTTTGGAATCAGCGGTTGTTGGTAGATAAACGGGGCTGAAAGTGAGATGAACGCAAAAATAAAGTCAGAGAACTAGGAAATTTACAAACAAACTGAGAACTTCAAGTGCACAGACAGTAAAAAACCGCCTTCTGAAGGAGATTAATTCGATGTGAAAACCGTGGGTGGTTGATGTGCAAATAATCTTCAACGTTGATGAGAACAGTAGTTATTCGTAGTATGTCACCAAGGTCATTTACAACGAACCTCTGACGGGAATTTAACAACCACCCGATGAATAATCGGGTGAATTTATGTACCGCCTTCGTTAATTGAAGGTTAGTGTCAAAAACTGGAAGGACGGACGCGAAAAGTGCGTGATGTTTACAGTCTACATATGTGTTTACAGCAGGGTACGTATAATAGGAGCACCACAAAATCCTTGAAGTAATTCATCAGCGCATTTCTGTAACAAACAGCTAATAACAGTGTGTGTTGAATCTAAGTTCACATGATTCGGACACTGTTCGTAGCTTCGTGGCTGAGTGGGCTGGACTGCTTAAAGACGTTGACATTAACGTTTGTCTCTATGACGCGCAATTAGCTTACTGATCGTGGCCCAAAGTACATGGTTAGATATGCTGCTAAATGTGACGCTTTTTTGGTGTGAGTTCTTTTTACGAACTCTTCATTTTTATGATCATTTTCCATTATTTGGGAAACATAAACCTGCCCATTGAATTCACTCTAAATCTACATACTTCTGAAGAATAGGCAGGCATTTTGATAGACACCTGTTAAACAGCTGTAGTATTTGATCATAACTTTCGCTATCGGATATATATATGACGATAAAGATAAGCTGAAAAGTAACGTTGAATGCGAAAATGATCATCAAACGACAATGACGTACAAACCACATATATGTTGCCGATCAAAATGAACAGGAAACCACCGAAAGATATTTCCATTTAGTGATGATAACCTGGCAAACAATGCTACTGAGATGACCAACCCTCGTGAAGAAGGAAACGAAAGGACAAGCATAACGCAGAGTTGAACGAACACTACGAGGCGGCCTCGCACAGATATGTAAACATGTTTATTAGTTATCCTAATTTTTGTGAAGGTACTGGTGCTCCGATGTAAGCAACCAACAGGGTAAAACCCACTGAAGACTGTTTTATATACATCAATTATACTAGCCACACACATAGGTGAACACATAGGGTGGTCATTAGTAATGTGGCAAGCCATCTGAACCACGTAGTGCATGAAACAACGAAGGGTTATGCTATGTACATGGTGGCGAGTTACAAATTTACAACTCGCACACATTCGAGTGGATAAACTGCCATGCCACAGATCGTTAGGTACTGCAACAAGAAAAACCGTCATACTTCTACTGCATTCACTTAGCACTGAATTCCTCGACTCGGACAGCTTTCTCATATGCCGTCTGACATTCTGAATGGTAATCTTAATTGTTAAACCTCCAGTCGGATGGATAAATCAGCGCGGCGGCCAAACACACAATTGAGCACTTTCATTAATCCTGAATTTATTGTTAAGTGTTACTCGAGAGGGTTGGATTCAAGTAAAATTTATAGGGCTATTTGAAGCCCTTAATTCCGAGTGATACAGACTTCCGAAAAAGCGGTTGTTAAGTTTCGCTTCACCGTGCTTACACATATGAAAAAAATTGTTGGCAGCACAAGATCAGCGTGATAAAAAGTTTCAATACCAGTAAGCAACGAAAACGGTTTGGATTATATGAACCAAACTTCTATATAAATGTCTGAGCGAGATGATACACACCGGCACCGGTGGAGCTTCCTCCTCCTTGTCTTCCTGATCTTTTCGGATTGTACGATCGGGACACACCGGAGGACGCCGGTTAAGCGTAGCCGAAGGAGATCGAATGCTGGGTATCGAAGATACGCGCATGAGGTGCGGATTCGAGATGACCAACCGATCGATCGAAGAGTCGAAATTTTGGGATGGGCGTGCACGGAGTGACTCCGTGGTTGGTAAACTGGTCTGATCAACCCACAATAAGTAGTCGGAGTTGTCTGGCTTTGATAAACATATTGGCCTCTCGGGAAGTGCCGGAGGGTCTGCGGACAATAAGGCGGAGACTGAACAAAAAAGAAAAATGAGAAATTGCACACATAAACCAACAGAGAATATATGATGCAAATGCCGCAGATACGCTGCCATAATGTAGACCTATGCCGTGAACGAGGACAAAATGAACGCGGGGTCAATTCGGTTAACCGTAGAAGAGTTGAACCTACTGAAGTCAGCTGAACATCACAGATACAATAGATAACAGAAGCAAACGACGATAACATGCAGATACATGAAGCATTCGGTTGACGAAATGTGAACCCGTACAGATGGCGTTTGAAACAACCAGGTGCGACAGATAAATCGTCGAGCTGAAAGCTGTTGCCACGGGTTTGGCAAGGTTAACGATATGGTTAAGAGTAGGCATCACGTACTGAGTTGGCTCGGTGCAACCAGACATGTGCGTTGCCACATTTAAAATGCGTCCTTCGGGTTGAAATACCGATTCTGGGTCATGGAAGGACACAGTCTTGAATCGAAGAGTTTGGAAGAATGTGATCTGGATGACTATCCGAAAGCTCAATGAGCGGCAGCTGCGCGGCCGTGAATGTAAATGTACAGCACGCAAAAAATAAATAAATACACTTAAGGTCTTGTGAGATTGTTTCCCGTTCTCACACAGAGTGAGAGAGAGCACGTTTTGAAACTGGGCTGTCACGCGACAAGTGTTCCCGGCGAAACTTATTTTAATCCGCAACCATTTGATTGTGTAGCTGTCCAATGGCCCTCTGAACCTTTGTGACGTTCGGGGCCAGTTTAGGTGATTATCTAACATGTTGCGGCAGGTTATTAACGGTCATTCAGCAAAGGGTAGTACACCGGTTCAGTAGACTGTCGAAGTGTTTATGCCAGATCCGCACGTCTTCCGGTTGTGTGCACAAGACATCAGTCATCAAGTGCTTCAAAAGACTGGACGGAAGAACCAGTTGCCCCAAGCGAATCACAGAACTCCTAGTTCGGTATGGCCATGCATCAGCTCACCCTCCACTAGTCGTCCTCGGTTCATCCAGATCGTTCAGTGAGTCGATGCCTAGCGTTACGAAATGATATCTTGTTTTCACAGGTTGAGTCCACTATGGGAACTGCGAAAACTTCATTCTCCTCTCGTAGCAAACTTGAGATAAATGCATAACCCCACGTGCGAACGCCCACAATGAACTGTGCTTCCAATTGCATCAGACCAGCGAAAACCTCCATTCGAACACAAAGATGGCAGCCAAAAATTATGAGTGACAGTGTTGATCACTTGTTGTTGATAGCTTCAATGAAAGAGGACGAACAAGAACGATGTGTACAACAAAGGTACACACCTGAAGGATAGTAAACGGAACCAGAGAATATGGTGATTCATAAACGGAAAATGGAAGCACAGAAAGTGTGCAAATCCTAGAGCGGGGATCATGGAAACTTACGTTCACTGGTAGATTGCGAACCAGAATCCACGGTAGGGCGTCCAGCAAACTGAAAAAACGTGGTAAGGGTCAACTGGCACATCAGACAAGAGCAAAAATAGACTAGTACAATACGAACGGAAAGTACAGTGCTTAGCAAGGTAAAATTATGAAGTTGGTGAATCACTTAGGGGAAATTGGAAGCGAAGCTTCATTCGAAAAGAAGAAACAGTGCGGTTTTTCGTACACACCAATAAAACTCCAGTTAAAATGAACTAACGCTAGCCACAAGGCTAACAAGTGGGAATTTGAACTGCAGATGTCTAAACCACTTCTGGTTTAAGTTGGGTGTCCTACAAGTGTTTAGCTCATGAGTGGCCCAACAAAGAATATGCCAGTAGCCGTCGGTGAGAGATACCCGATATGAACACAAAGTGGTACGCCCTCCACACTATAAAGTCAAAAAATCGGAACAATAAGGGTTTGAGCAGCACCAAGTAAACTCAATTCAGTTTAAAAGTAACAACTTTTTAGTAGAAAACAAGAGCGCTCACATCGTTGGATAGTATCAGACTACGCGATAGTTGCATTTTGACTCGCCTGCCAATTGTCATGTTCCGTTGCCATAATGTTACCAACTCGGTTGTTTTAACCCAAAACATATTTGAACAAGTTTTTATCACAAACTCTTTTCAAACAGACTTGGCACAACGGCTGCTCTTCTGGTTGACTGGAACTGAACAACTTTCCTTATGCTCGTAACATCTTACCAGCAGACGCCGAGTGACTGCCATTTGATTACTGATTGAGGGTGTTAAACAGTAAAAGAGCAAGTTCTTCAACGGGTTGTGCAACCAGTCGAACCCTCTTAAAGTACATCAGTGGATTTATATCACAACCACAATAAGTCGATTCATGGCATGGACAAACAGGCTGAAGCAAAAACAGTTGAGTGATTGCGAACGCACCCCTTCTACACAAAATCGCAAATTTTCAAAGGATCGAGGTAGCGCCCTATTCGTTGCAAAAAAGAAAAAATCAAAAAGCGTTCTAAGGCCACTGCAATGAAAAGAGGTACTACACTCTTTCTTCCCGACTAAACAAAACTATCGGAGGAATCGAGTTTCAAATTGAGATATGATCTAGAAAGAGTATTTCTTCAGCAAAAAAAAACAACAATCAAACACAGGATTCAACACGAATGAGTGCCAGTCGTTATAAACTGAAAAATGTACTGCGATCTTAAGTTATCGTGAAAATAGACGCAAAATAATCCTGGAACAAGTTTAAAAAATATTCGGAAATGGCATGTGACGAACTTTGAGCAGCCAAAACAGATCACCATAAAATTACACGTAGGTTGAGAACTCCTACCAGCGGTTCTCTTCAGTTCAAGAACGACAGAAACAAGCAACTATGGATTCAGAATAGGCCAGAAAAACGACGTTAACACATGACACAGTGAGAAATGTCCTGACAGTGCACAAGTTTACGATGCCAATGGACTGTAGCTTACAGTGAACCGCGAAATTTCACTAACACCAGCGAGTGCCATTCAATGAAACAGTTAGGAACCACGGGGCTAAGAACGAGTGCAACAACTCACACGTGATCGATCTGCTCGGACTGTACCCGTGTACAGATCCGACGAACTGAGTCCATCGAGCCGATGAAAGATACGTGCCGTAGACGGTTGGACAGAGCTTGTCAGAAAAAAGAAACAAAAAAGTGGTTAGAACGTGACCGGAAATAGAAAAGTGTATCGAGCATTGCAGGTAAGCTAAACGGAAACTATAAAAAGGAATAAATTTGCCGTTTAGTGCGTACAAAGAAGAGGTTTGGACCGGGAAAACGAAAGCTCTAGATGCAAAGGTTAAGAATGTGAATCGAAGCTGTCCACTGCAACCAAAAATTTTGGAAATTAACCCCGTTTCAGAACCAATGCGCAATGGTACACCGTTCATTGTGAGCACACCTCCGCAAGCTCCTCAGTCAAACAAGCTGCTCACAATGGCCAAACCAAAGGAAGACATTCAAACTGAGTTCAGCATGCCAAAATTTGAAACGGTCAGTCACAGGCAACTATCAGGTATCAAGCGCATTGTCCGATCGGCTAGATGAGAAGATGCGATGAAAACAGACTGAGGGTTTGTTACATCGTCTGAAAACGGGATATTTGGACAAGCGCTTAACAAAAACATTGTAAGCAGGATATCTAGGAGAAATCAAACATCAACGTTTCATTGTATACATAAAAACAGTACACAGCGTTATGTAGCTTTATTCAACCAAAAATGAGCGTTGGAAATGGCAGAGATGAGTGATAATGTCAACCGACCTAAATATAGGCAGGGACAAAGCAGACCAGGACGGGAATCCCTTGCCGTGCATGTAGTACTCGATGACGTTATCACCGTACCAACACAGTGAACTGATTGGGTTGACATTATGATCTGTCTCGAGGATGAGTGGCGTAATTGATAGTGTCAGGTTTCAAGACCCGTTACTCCTACGATTGCTCATTCGCGTGGCATAATGAAACAACTATTTGAGGAGGAGACGGGTCATTCGTTGACTCCGGCACCGAACCGTCCTGCATATGTCACTGGCAGTGAAACTGCAGACGAACTGATAAACGACGTTATACAGATTAGTTAGACGAATCACGTCCAGTGTTTCCATAACTAACTCTCCGAGTTGATGGCAAGGAGCACAATTCAAAATCCAGCTGTAGGGTACGTGCCATTTACAACAGAGTGAATCTGATGGCGCGATACAGTAGACAAATAGTCTCCACTGAACTGTAGTTTTATGATCACACCTCTTGTTCGGGCCTTATGGACTGCAGGTTTTTCTGCCTTTTTCTGGCTATGAACAGATAAGGTTTCTCTGGGTATCCATTAGCAAGTAACGTGATTGTTAGGAACCGTCTCTTGTTTCAGATGACCATCTGTGTAAATACATCGGGGCTCTGTCAAACAATGTTTTAACTAAACCACGCTTACAGACCATAGGTGCAAAGCTGGAGAACTGAAGATACTGGCCGCCCCAAGTAGCTTTGTAATAAGCCGATTGCTGCAGTGTGCCGTCATGACGCCTTGCTAGCAAGATGTGTTGGTGTGTTTAGCATGTGGTGTGTAAAAAAAGCCACCGATAGAACGCACGGGGTTATGGGTCGACTGAGGTCACAAAGTGAAGCGCTCATGTATGAATAACGCTGGGCAGCCATTGTGTGCGTTCGTGTGTGCACAGACCTGACCTTTTCTGCGTGGAAGTTAGGCTTGCATGTTGTTTTGTTATGGCGGACTATGCTGATTAGGACATCGGTCCTTGCAGATTGGCCGAAGGGGAGAAGCCAGACAAAAGGCAGATGCGCTCATTGTGGACGGTGCTTATGTGTGTTTTTGCACTGCTTGACGTTTGTTCTTGCCTGGTCTGGGTTTGTTTGTGACTTGTCGTTGCAACAGTATGTCGTATACATGTCTTATGTGAACGTGTTGACTGTATAGGTAGCGCTCTGTAGCCTGTGCGTAGCTAGTGCAATTTAGTCGTTGCGGGTGGTCGATGATATTGCGTTGTGTGCGTATGTGTCGTCCACTGACTTACGGTTCAGGCTTTTGAGTCAAAGGCTTTGATTGAGGGTTCCTAATCGTTCTCCTGTCTAGGTCTGGGCGTCCTGACAGTATCCAAAGCCCATATAAACGATGACAATAAAACATGAGGCAAAAGAGACACTGCACCTGCCGTCGAGCAGGATAAACCGGGTCGTCCTGTCTGCCGTTTACGGCAGGGTGGATAGGTGAAAATATGCAACAGTATAACCCTCCTCCTACCACTATCCTAATGACTCTGCCAGCACGAATCCTAGAGCAGACAATGCTCACTCAAGTTTCAGTAACACGAAGACCAACCTGAGACACGCCCGGGGACGCAAGTCGCTTTCCATTGAGACATGGAATGTGCGCACGCTGCTGGATCGATGCAGCACCACAGGACGGCCAGAACGCGAACCACACTGATCGCGATGGAACTGAGCCGGTATGGAATCGACGTAGCAGCCTTGAGTGAGACAAGGCTTGCGGACCAAGGTAAGTTGCGGGAAGCAGGTGCTGGGTACACCTTCTACTGGATAGGTTACCCGGCAGACGGTGCTCGGGAGCATGGTGTCTGTTTCGCAGTCGCTGATCACATCAATGCTTTGATGATAGGCGAACCGCACGGCATCAGCCCTCGAATGCTGTCTATGCGCCTGCGACTCGGTCGAGGTAAGTGTGCTACATTTCTCAGTGTTTATGGTCCAACTATGTGTCACACTGATGATACAAAGGACCAGTTCTATGATCAGCTGTCCGTCACAATCCGGTCGACACCAGTGAGTGACCGACTGTTTGTTCTGGGTGACTTGAACGCTCGAGTTGGGCGCGACTCGGTAGCCTTGGCCGGAAGTCCTCGGACCCTACGATATTGGTTCAGTCAATGAGAACGGTGATCGTCTGCTCCACCTGTGTGCTACTCACGAGCTGGCTATCACGAACACCCGATTCCAGCTGGATGCGAGCGACATCACGACGTAGACTCCTTCAACATTCGCTTGATTATGCGAGCGTGTAAATGCACGACATTCGTGAAGTGCGTATCACGCGAGTGATGCGCGGGGCTGAATGTAGCACAGATCACAGACTAGGTCAGGACCAAATTGTTTGTTCATGTGTGTAAACCTGTTCATTGTAGATCCTTCGGACAACGGCAGAAATTGATATCAGACGATTGGAGAACTCAAAATGAGGACTACTTTTCAACATGCAGTCGCCGTGCGTCTAAAAGGCGCCTCTGTGACCACTACTCCTAACGATAGTTAGTAGGACATCAGTCTAGTGAGTGTTGAAAAGGTGTTAGCAAGGATCCTACTGTGCCTACTCAATGCGGGGGATTTGGTAACCAGTGTTACCAGGGAGCAGTGTGGATTTCAGGCGAGTCGCGGCATGGTGTGTGTGGCTCGGCATATCCACGAGAAGATCCTGGAATACAACCAGCCGCCGTATACTCTCTACGTGGATTTCAACACGGTCGTTGATTTCGCGAGTCGTTGTGGACAGTGCTTCGCAAACTTGAATGTCCAGGTAGACCTAGCGATTTAACTAGAATGTTGCATATGGGTAGGAAAGTGATTCAGCGATCATGTGGATCGAACCCCAATAATTTCGACAGTGTCACTGGCGTGAAGCAGAGTTGTCTTAGCCTTGACCCTGCTTACTTTATATTAGATTGAAATGTTAACACACGCTGGTAAATCGATTGAGAATAATACAACGCAACGACGAAGTTGCAATACTTTACGTTTCACCCACCTCGGGTGGTCTTCCTCTTAAACTTGCTGTTCAAAACTTCGGGGACTGTGTGGAACATAACATAGATGATCGCTTGTTGCATTTTCGACGTTTACGGGGTCCTAAGTCAGTCATGTGATTCGACAATGCGCACACCTTTGTTTACATATGATGTATGATAATGCACCATAATGCACCATTTCTATGATGCGAATATGAACTTCAACGACCGGACATGCCTTTCGCGGCCGTAACAACCAAATTTAGTTTGGACATCAACATAGGTAAGACATTTTAATTTGTTCGGCCTTCTTCAGGCGGACGTGCTGTGCCAACACCTAAGATTTATATAAAGGAAGACATTCTACTATTTTGGTAGCAATCTGTCGATAGATCCATCTGTGAGCTGCGACCTCTGAGCCCGTGTGGTAAAGGCTAGTTCTGCCTTCTGACGTTTTGAAATACGCATCTGGAGTAATCACAGTCCGTAGGCGAAGACGAAGCTGCTTATACATCACTCAATGGTGCTGGCTACGTCGTTCTATGGCAGTGAAATTTGAACATTGTATCAACGGAATATGCGGTATCTACATCGCTTCTTTCAGCAATGTCTATGACGCATCTTGGGAATTCGGTGTCCAGACATGGTTCCAAACACTGACGTTGGCTGAGGATGACATTGCAGCAGTAACTGGACCACGGTTTTAACTTTCGGAGTTGCTGGACATCGTTGGAAGGCTCCGTAACACACTTCAACTGTTCACTAGTGTGTACGTCTAGCCAGTGGGCGGTCTGCTCAACGTAAGGGGCTTGACAGTCTTTGAACCAAATTTGATGTAGACAGTCTGACGGCTCCACAACAGATCGTTTGCACTCCAAGCGGACTATCTTGATTCTTATTGTGGTGGATTATCAAGCCGGAGGTGAGAGTATTCCAACACTTGGCGGAATACCTCAACGCGGAGGGGAGGTCCGTCCAAAAGCCATAGCGAGCAGATCGGGGACAACGTGGGCGACCGGATGAGTCATCGCTCGACTGGATCGGACCAACGGGCGAGGCACGGCAGGCAAAATAAGACGGATGACCTGATCGGGGGCGCCGTTATTCCAACACTCAAGGGAATATCTCGACACGGTCGCGGAATACGGTCAAAACCCACAGTGGATAGATTGCGGACAACACGAGCGACCGGACGAGCTATCGCTCAACAAGATCGGATTAACGGGCGAGGAGTGGCAGGCGAAAAACCCCCCGGTAGAAGGCGCCGATCACACACGTAAACCGGGCAGAAGTGCACACGACGCGTGAACGGAAACCTGGACGTGTTGTGGACTGGATTGATGACTCATAAACGCGAGCGCGTGCGTAGCGTGGTAACTAGCGTGTTGGACAATAAAGATTGTGCTTTATTGGACGCCTTTTCGCTACAATATGATACTGGTGACCTTAAATACCACTCCGGGGCTGTGCGAGCTGAAGATCAGTCTAAACTCTCCCAGTAAATTCTTTCTGTACGGAATAGCAGTAGTCGGCAGACGTATTGAGCTTGCTGATCTATATACAGGCTATCTTTTGAGTTGGACTCAACATGTTATCATAGTTAACCATTAGCTTTTAGGGTTGACTTGATGTTAAATTCTTTCGACAGTTCATCCTCCGAAGTGGTTACCAACTTGTGGGTTGATCGAGGAATAAGTTATTAATCAGCACCAGTAGAACGCACAACATATTTTCTCACATTCGTACTGTTTGCGGATCGGAAGTAATAAATCTATTCACTATTGCACTAAACTATTGTGATAGAGCCGTAAGATGTAACCCGAATTCATAGACGCACTCTCCAATTATATCTAGAAGTAGATTAGACACCCCAAGAGGAAACTGTGAAGTCATTCAATATTTTGAAGCGCCGCATTGAGAAGTGTAAGTCCCTCGTGCTTAAATAACTGCAGTCAATGGTAACATTGGAAAGCGGTTCGGCACGAGTTCCCTCCAAACGTTTTGATAAAGACGGTTGCAAAAATGAAAGCGACAAAAAAACACAAAGCAACCAGTGAATGTACACCATAATGAGATAGGTGACAGATCAGTTATGATTTGCAGAGCATCTCCATCTGCGTGTGTGTACCAGTCGGATAACCTGAATAGCAAACATGCCAATTCTTGCTCCACTACACTGGAAAACAAACCTATTTTCATCTAGCAAGACCCATGTGCAAAGAAACGCAAGCTTCTAATGAGCCAACCACTTAATACGTAGGCTCAATAGTACAAGAGTGTGAATCCTCCTTTGAGGAATAAAACTGGCAGATTGGCCAACCTACAATCTAGAGTGAAAACCGACAAGGAAGCTCTGAGGCATACTCGCTTGACAAGGAGTGGTAGAATATGCGGCTTCAAAGCGGAGTTGAGAAATGCTTAAGATGACGGAACAATTCGAGTTCGACTCTAATTTATTCATTTGTAAGGATCATACCAAGTCGCCGCGCTGAAGCGGATTCGTATATATGCGTGATATCAGCATCCTCAGGAATACGATGTGCGTGGGTGAACTCATCACCTAGTAGCAACCACTTTCCTGGCAGTTCACACACCCAATGAAAATGAATCACTTTCAATTGAATTTCAGACAATGAGATGTGACAACTTTGCATACTCTGATTAGCGAAATGCCCGCCGTGAACATTACATCCGGGTAATAATCTGCTCATACGATTCTGTCACGGAATATGGACAGAAAACCAAATGAAGAAAAAATAAATTACAAGATGCACACTGCATTGGAACTGTCTGTCGTATGAATTTCTACTTCACGCAACGGTTAGGTAACGCCAAATTTCCGAAACACAAACGGGTTTGAACAAACAAAAGGAAATTAACAGGATCGATTGCTTGAATAAAAACCAAAAGCCGATGACGGAGATTAAACGTACAGTTTATATCACCGACTGTTGAAAATTTGACGTACGGACAACAGCCTTCATTTAATAAGGACGCCACACAAACGAGCATTACGACGAAAAAGATTAGATTAAGTATCTATCCACACCCGTCAAACGTATTCATAGTGACGGCTATCAAGAAAGTCGGTTTGGAAAGCAAATTCTAGTGTACTGTCTGTTCCAGAAATGTCTCAGATTCGCACTTAACACTGAATCCACATTGACCGTTTCTTGAAACTCTTCAGAAAAAGTACTGATAATCAACCAAAGTACAGCGGCTGCAAACGGATGTTTAATTCGGGACGGTCTGACAACAGCACACGCCAAATGCGTCAGACAGTGTGTTGCAACAAAAATGGCCTGACGTACACAAGTAGAGAACACTGTTGTCACAACTAATTGATTATCCCACGCCCTCAGAGAGGAGTAGATTCTAAGCAGCTTGAACATACCATCGTAAAGTTGCATGGAAATCGCAGTGTATGAGATACCCGTACAAAGCTGAAGCATAGCCTGATGAACGATCAAGCGGCTTGCTAATGGAGAAAGTTGAGGAAATGGAAATCGCTTTTGCCTCATGGAACACTGGCAGACTCTTCCAGCTTGTCCGTGCTACTGGTCCAAGCTATCACCGAGGCAGATGGCACACTCATCTATAACAGATCCAAGAGGTTAGACCGCTGAGCGGTACAGCTTGAGGATAAATTTATCTGGCCTCCTGCTTTTACTGATTTAACGCTAGTAGAAGCACCCTGGTCAGTAGATTTGAGACCACCTACCGAAAATGAGGTACATAATTGTATTTCGGCTGTCAAAGATAATAGGGAAGCCGGCTCAGATGATCTCGTGCCGGCACTTTTCAAAGGTGGAGAGGCGTTAGTAGAGGCATTGACTCAGTTGTTTCAACTTGTGTGGACGACGGAGACCATCCCTCCGTGCTGGGGTCACTCGATAATAGTTCCCATATTCAAGAAAGGAGCCCGGGGCTCTCGCGGAATCAAGTCATTACTAAGGTCCCGGCATCCATTATACTTCGTCAACTCAATGAAGGCCGGGATACAAAGAGTAGGGAAGAGCACGCAAGGCGTCGCACTGAGCGAGAATGTATCGATCGAATTTTTTATTCTTCACAAAATTATAAAGCAGCGTCATGTGTACCGCCGGCCAACAATTGCCGTATTTCTCGACTATAAAGGTGCGTTCGATTCGGTGGATCGATCTACACTTTTAGAGTCGCTTAAACGCAGGGTGTACCGACCAAGTATGTGAACATACTGTCGGCGCTTTATTCCCATACTTCAGCTCAGGTTAGGGTTTACGGTGAACTGTCTGACAGTTTCAGCACCAGGAGCGGCGTACGTCAAGGCTGTCCCCTTTCACCATTTTTGTTCAATTTCGTCATAGACGAAATAATGGAGGACTGTCTGCGGCACTCAAATGATGCCGGCGTGGACCTCCTACCTGGTGAAAGACTGAGTGATCATGAGTATGCTCGGTTGTTTGTTTGTAAATTGTAGGTACCTTGATTGTGAATGGTTGAATATGCACGTAACTGTTCTTAACAATTAGGTCTCCTCTTCTCCCATTGTTTTCTCCTTCTGGGAAAGGATTTACAATTTTCTTTTTGGTAAGTGTTAATGAGAACCACTGAGGTATTGCCGTTTAAGATGTTGAAGATGATGAGTTTATAAGATAGGAAGGACATGATTTGGAACAACATAATGGTCGACAGAAGATTCAGGTGAATAACACGATGCATAACACAGTATAGGCTGCAAGCTGAGGAAGAGTTAGTTGGGTTAGCCACTAAGAGGCTCGTGGCAGAGCATTTCAAACAAGAATTACCGTGGGCGGGAACGATTTCGTTCGCTGGTTCTGAAACGGATCAGAATACTAAGATGGTACACAAATCCATGCATATACACAAATAGACAGCTAATGTGCAGGCGTATTAGAGTCAACAAGCTGACAGTGACATTAAGAAGACAAGCTGATATACTAAATCTCTGAATAACAAACAAGAAGAGAAATGGGACAAAAAGATTGTGAATGATGGCAAGTCTTATGAAACTCACAAAGGAAAACGGCAAATATATGCACCGGTTTTCCCTTACAATGGTGAAATATTGAAAGACAATAATAATCGGGAAAATTCTCGCACAACAGTGTGAGAATCGAAGGCTGCCTGCATGAATAAAGTAAAACGAAAACACATTGGTCTCCTCGAAGACAGATCACTGACAGGGTCTACTGAACGTGGTCTATTTTGGGAGGTGGGTTTCTTTGTGGAAGGTAACTCAGTGCATGCGTCGATGACACATAAGACGCCAATAAGGAGCGTGTATGGATTATTTTAAAAAGATGATTGCGACTTCTCAGACAGTGCAGCTCTTGGATGGGATGTCACACAGATGATATTATACTTTATATACTGTTTCCAAAAACGCTCATATTCTCCTCGATGACAAGTAAACGCGGTTTAATTGCACACTGCACTGCTTCCGATAGAGTAACACGCTGATTCGTGGGAGTTACCCTATCAGACAAGTGCCATTTATCGGATTCGGAATCGCTACCAAGTGACACGCAATCGGTGTATCTGGTTGATTTTGTGTGGATAGTGGGTCAAAACTTATCGGTACGTTGTTAGACATGAATACCGGAGTGTAGTAGGTAAACAACATACGATCAAGATGGTGCACACCTACGAAGTGGTGCACAGATACGTGTGCGAACGTCCGACAAGTGGGGATATCTTACTGTCGTATTCATGAAGACCTACGATATTCACATAGGCTTGATAAATGGATTGCCAAACAAAGTGATCAAGCCCAGTGTTTACCTCCGGTTCAATCAACATTGGGTATGTGTCAGAATGGCAACGATTTACGACATTCCAATACTGTACGGCCTGTTGGACGTTGGCTACTTCGTAGATAAGACCCTAGACTTCGAAGAATCAGTGACGGTCGAGTGGGCGTATTTGTACATGACTGCAATGTACTAATAAATGACTTCAGAGGCCTTTTGGACACAACCACACTTCGTTATGCCAGTTGCATCAACTTGTTAAGACAACATTGATCGTAATTAACTAAATCTAGAGGACACCGTTTAGGGTAATTTTTATTTCAGAGGTATCTGCGACACAGTTACATCAAACAGTGTATCGAACCACGTCCAGGGGGGTTAAGTAGGTCTGCAGAAACACCATACTGATGGAACGGATAGAGTCGAACGCATGGTCGGTCCGCAGTGACATGAACGTTCAACCGAGACAAACTGCATTCGCAGTTGAATTCCTAACTTCGGAATGTAGCGGGACATTGAAAATCGACAGTGATAGCAAGCCATATCCGTAATGAATCGATTGATACCCAGTTATAGATCTACGACACTGGTCGATTCCACAGAACCACAATACGAATTCGACATTTTAATATGGCGTAGTTCGATTCGAAAACACAGTTAACATACCGTTTCGTTAAAAAGTCTTATTCGCAATAGCTATCCGTCTCAAACTATCACACAATCTCTCGGTGGGCAATCGTCGCACCCGCCACTTGGTTCTGCGAAGGTGGAGGTCGGTGTTTCAAAAAAACTTAGAATCGGTAAACTCCGCTGTACACATCGAGGTATGCTCGCAGTATTTAGTCCGTAATAAACTGGAACTATGCAAGTTGAGAAATGTGAGTTTCGATTCAATGCAACTATTGCTAGTATTATTAAACGCGTTTTTTTTTAAATGTAGAAGACCCTGCAGATAAATAAAAGCCCGAAATTATTAGAAATCCATTAAGTGTTCTTACACATACGGTAGACACCACCTTTTTGTATCCTCAATGGAAAAACTACCATAAACATGTAGAAAGAAGAATTGGGAAACAATTATTTTCGATATACTCTTATCGGGAACTTACATAGCCATACATTACAAAAAGTATACTGATTATCTGCGGAAAACGAAAAGCCTAACAAACGTGCTATAGTTGTTGCTACGTCAGTGGGTCGCTGACTGTACGTTGCTCAATATCGCTGATGTGTAATTGACCAAAAAGGTATGCCGTTTGTCTCGTCATCAACTAAGAGGCATTGGATTAGGGAGAGAGTAGATTCCATGATTCAAGGAAGTTCGTCCAAAAAGGCAACATTAGAGTACGCACATTTACTGGGAACGCTTTAGCATGAGGTTAGGAAACGGGTATTTAGTAGTGGTTGCCGAACAAGTCGTTTGGTTTAATATTTAGGTTCACACAGACTTAAATGGTTAGGTCATCTACTGAGGATCCCAGCTAGTTGTCTGCTACACCGAGAATTCATTGCCGGTACCGCGGATGACCTGGCGTGGAGAAATGAAGTCGTTCACCAAGGGGATAACCACTGTAGATCGGGTTCGTCTCTCGGACTAGGGACCTCCCAACTCAAAAAATCATCGGCTGGAGACGTTAAACGAGATGACGGCCGAATCGAGCTCAGTGGCGTGAATGCTGTCGTTGTTTGGCCGAGTTGTCTGTGAAGTGAGTGCACTTAATGATGCGGGGCAGTGAAAGCCGTAAGAAAGCTGTCTTTCTGATGACGCCCCGGTTGTTTGTTTGCAAAGTGCAGGCACCTCGATATTGAACACGGGAGTAGTCATTTATAGTGATTAGATTCACTTCTCTTGTTATCTTTTATCTTCTTGACGAACGATTGCATATTTCCTAATAGTTGTATGACAATTGAGCATCAATGAGAACCACTGATGTATCGTTGTCTATGACGATGATATTTAGTTCACTGACATCTTCATGAGATCGATTCTGTTGGAGGCAATAACCAGTCTCCGTTGAATGACATTACAGAACAATCACGGAAACGAAAAACAAGGCGAAAAAAGAAATACCACGGCTTATTACTTTGACGCAGACGACGGTCGGAGAGAAGTTCCGCCAGAACTGGACCGACGTTCCGCAATCGAGCCAGACGGACCAGGGCCATAACGCAAATCCTCCACCTTCAAGTGATCTACTGATAGACCAAACTTTCGGCTGGTGTCTCGGACCAGTTTCTCATATGCAAACACTGTATGTTGAAGCCAGAAATTGCCAGCGTTCTGATCGTCCTCCAGACGCGCGCCAATTGGGGGTGATGGTTTCTGCTTGTACCAGCAGCGTAGGCCAGCCAACTGCAATTCGAACAGTTCCAGAAGACTGCCGGAAAGCTTGGCAAAATCGCTCTCCTGACCAACGTCGTCGGATAATTCCACTGATTCCTATCGCACAATGATCATGAACTCAGAAATAAAAAAATACCACGTTTATTGTGAAAAATACGTAATGAAGTTCAGAGAAAATTCCAGCCAGTTATCTCACAGAACTTCAACTGAAAATATTCCACTGTTGGAAGACATGTAATCGGAGAAAAAGTAGAGGTATAAGTGCATCAATCAATTATAGTACCGAGCAACCTCACTACTGCCAGGATAAGCTGTTCGAAAGCAAATGGTTATGCATCTAAACAAACAGCAACAGGAAGTGAGGGATTGTGACCATGTGCGTTACTCCCACCAATTATCATGAGGTTGTGACTGGTCAACTAGAGTAGTATCATGAACGTTCGTTCAGGAAGTGGGCCATACATGCTGGAAAATGTGAACAAACACGAAATCACCAGGGTACTGATGACAGTTTGTACTCTTGGGCTAACGAATAATAACCTAACCACATGTTGTATTACTAAATATGAGACGTGAATAACGCGATGGTTCACTAAACCCTTTATCAGCATGCAGTCAACAATGATAGTTAAATAGCACCTGTAAAGTTAGGATGGGAATCTGACACAACAATCCCCTTTATGTATGAGGTGTAGAGTGAACAATCTTATAGGCCCCAAGCTCCCTGCGGTTGCACAGGCTGTATGCTCATATCACACCATTTCCGCACTAATCATTTTCGCACCTGACCGACTGTCTCAGACACGAACAACCGATGAGATGGGGATGGAATATAATTGTGTAGAAAGTCGAGCGCACACTTGGTCTTTACAAATCTTTAAAAAAGCAAGAACTGTTCTGTTCGATTTGTTTATGTATAAACCTATCTATAAATAGGATCGCACAGGCAACGAGACTTCCATAATGCTATAGATGAAAATTATCATATAAAATACGGAAACAGTTGCCTACTGTGGACGAACCGCTAAAAGATGTGAGGACTGCAGTACAGCATAAGCCATTGCACAGCCCAAGACAAGTGACTACAACAGTCACATGCTCCTTGGACCTAAACTTTCAGATGAAACAATTCCAAAGTGCATACACAGTCACAGAATCAAACGTATCCAAAATGTCTGAGAGAGTATCACAACAAAACACTTTGAAAGTGCGGTATAGATGGCAAACCAGCGTTACTAAAGTTGACAGTTCAAAGTAATGTTACGAATTCGAATTGCGATTACCTCCAGTGTCCTTGCCCTTGAACTGTGAAGCAAAGTAAACGCGCTTAAGCAGGTCACTGGGGCGTAGACAGTCACCCCTGAGTTAAATCGAATTTCATTCACATGTATGATTGGTAATGGCGAGATAAGCTCGGTTTGAAGGAGGTTATCCGTATCCAGCTTGCATCCCAATGCGGACACTAAATATGGTGGCCACAGCACATAGGAAAACAAGAATGATTCTTGAATTGTAAACTATGTGGTTCAACATTGCAGTGCAGTGTCCCTAAATTGTACCCCTTAACGCAGAGAACATCGGTATACACAACTAAGCATGGTGATCCGATGAGAAACACAACAAGGACAAGCAAAGAGATGTTGACAGTAAGAACTAGTAGATGGACGGAAGCAGGTTGACCCAGACTTTCCGATTATAGTTACGCATTGAGACATATCGAAGATGAACGA
>LOND01000030.1:181743-194700 GCA_014220965.1 Paragonimus kellicotti
CTTGTGCGTAAAGTGATCGTTTTTGTCCGTCATACGAATATCTTGTTTCACACGAGACTCAGTTATCTTAGAAAAACACGTTTATTTGTCCGCATACGAACCCATTTTAATACCGTACTTCCTGGCCACTTTAAATGGCTTGTCTCAAGACAGCTGTAAATCAAAACCATACAAAGCGGATGAAACCTAAAGTATCCATATTCGCTTCAGATGCCATGTCACTTGTCTAAATCAATGGCCAAAAAAAGTGAAACGTAACACGCAAACTGTACGACTTCATTGGTGTCAAGTGTGTGGTGCGAATAACCTAGAAGTGAACCTTATTGTTAGTCTACCACCTGTCTCATGCGATTCGATGGTCGTGAGAAAACAATATTTAGCACACACACACCGACCGCAGTTGACTTGCCCACGGTGCGCACTTGCAGTGTCCATTACAGGATCACTCAAACGGCATTGTTTTAACCGCCAGAAGCAGAAGTGGTGAGCGGTGTGCGTCAGTGAGGACGACATAAATTGACATTCGTATGCGGACAAATAAACGTGTTTTTCTAAGATAACTGAATCTCGTGTGAAACAAGATATTCGTATGACGGACAAAAACGATCACTTTACGCACAAGACAGACGTGAAAACTTGTTAACAGATGTGAACATTACGGAGGTGAATAACTGGGCATTGTAAGAACATCAATGAAACCATAGGGGCATCATATAGTCACCTTTTAATGCGTTGGTCGACACCATGCACTGTCAAGTGTTCTGGAAGTGTACCTTGTGGGATTACGTGAGTAGGTGTGGACACAGCTGGCTGATCCGAAAGGGATTCGAAGCCCGGCATAACGATTTCCGGGAATTGCTTTCGTAACGTCTGAAGTAATTCGCTCGCGGTCAGGATAGTGCGATATATGAAACGGCCTGTAATGAATGCTGGGCAACCTGGACTATCTAACGTCAATAGGTAATATCGATACGGCAGACGAACGTGCTGTGGGCTGACAATCCGTTGATATAAATTTGCTTGCTCACTCTGGAAACAAAACAGAAGTTTGAATGACGTAGTTGACCAAACACATTCACCACGGTTAAATCGTACAGCTTTCTGATCAGTGATGAGTTGTCAAGGAAACTAACCAGCGTGCACGCATGATTAAAATTTCGAATTCTAGTGAGACAAGCAAAAGCAGCAAACAAACTGAGTGTATTCATCAAACAGAAATACGTGTGACGCATAGTATCAACAAAATGCAATCCACAAACAGAAATAGAAGGTATTTAGAGTTCACTGTATCAAGGTGTGCTCCGTAATACCGTACAACTGACAATCAACGCAACAACCCCGAAGAAAGCATAGACCAACTATGCAAGCATAAGAGATGAAGACAAAACTGTCAAAATCAGCCTCAAGGGGACGATTACCCATCGTCTGTATATTAACGGATCTAGTTCGCGTGACAGTCTAGGGCTCATTGAAACAACAAAGGATGCGAAAATTTCACGAACTGAGTTGATTAGAAACAGTGAATATGCACCGACAAGACACGATGTTTCACCTTTGTGGCAAATCATGGCGAAGGTAACGAAAAACTCAAGTGAGCTTTAGAAAGTTTCTTTGACGGAAATTCGGGCGAATCACTAATCATCAGAGTGAGTAGGTGTCAAAGACCAAAATATGTCCGATTACCGACATATCAAGCGTGTACACTTTGGGAGGATACCAGAAATGAATAACGATGTGTCAACGATTTACGGGTAACACACCGTGAATTTCAAGTGATATGGAAACAACTACAATGAAAACAAACGAACTGTATTTGTTGTAACAGCAAAACCCAAATCCTAAATCAACAGTTTAAAACAAATTTCTCAGTGTGGACAATCAGATCCCCAACTCTCGAAAATCCCAACGGAGGATACCACACAGGAAAAAGGGTGAAGAACAAGTTCGTTTGTAACGTTTAAAATTTCTTCACAGGGGTTTCGTACTTGTAGATCGGAAGCGGCTTTGAACAGAACGGAAGCTCAAACCACTTTGAGTGTTCCATGTAATCCAATTAGTTAGCTGACGTCAATCAGCATATGTGAGTAAATACTCAGGTTCGGGTACGTATCCGAATTTTGATTTTGAATTTAGAACAGGCAGCTAGGAGTTGCTCATTCTAAAGGTGTTACATGATTGGACACACATCTAAAGAGACTCAATCCTACATGGCCAACACTCGTCAATCTGCCCTCGAATTAGCATCAGATATTGTATTTTACGGAACTTCACGCAGAAGGTGAGCAAGCTGAAATACAATGCACACGTTGTGGTCACGGACGGGACATCTGAGCAATCTTGAAAGGGATTGTGGGCGAACGTGAAAATATCGTGGTGTGATTATGGCGAATGTGGGATCAATGAGGAATAGTGATCAACATAAACGTCCCACAAACACACGGGCAAGCGGTTCAACTCCCGGTTTAGATGGCAATACGCAATAGGGATGAGATCTAAAAAGGGACCAGATACAGTCTCACGCAATTATCTGAATGTGGAAGTCACGATTACACGTAAGTGCAGCATAGTTGCTGCCCCAGCTACACTACCGCCATGTCTGGGCTCAGGATCGAGTATGACTGTAACGTTGCCGCATGCATGCTCACATGAACTAAAGCTGTCACAACAGACTGGCCTCAAATGGACCAGAACCTGCTTAGCAGGTGTAGAAGTAAGTTCGCCGTTTTACGCCAATCGGCATTATTTCTGAGTCACCATATGCTCCACACTGACACAGTAACAACAGATATCCATTTGTGCAAGTTTCATTGTTCCACAACGATGTCCTAAAAAGATTTACAGAAATGAACTATCTCAGACTAAGTAAATGAGACCTACCAATATGGCACTGAGCTTTGTAAAATTGGGCTCCACAATGCGATAGAGATTAGCCAGCTCTGAACATACATCGATTGCACGCTCCCAGTCGGTACCTTTTTTTAAACTATCCAAACTATCCCTCAGAAGTCGTTCACGAAGAGCCCGAGAAGAAATGGCAGCAAAACGTGCATATCGCGAGGGAATTTTACCATAATCCACAGGTTCTTCAGACCACTGAAAAAAAAGACGGCTACGTAGTAAGATCGGCCGGACTAGACTTAAGAACAAACATCAAACGTGGTATACAACAATATTACAAAAGTAATCGTCACTAAATAAAGCCATTAACAAGACCGACATAAGGAAGCAAAATAAAAAGGAAACCGATCTGTAGGCTATGAATGGTCAAACATGGTTCTGGTATCCCGTCTGTTAACAAGCAGTCTTGCTGTCTTGTTTAACTAATGTAGATCCGAACAAGGGATGAGGAATTGGCATGGACGGCTGATATGAAATGCGGTGTCAGTGAGCCAAATGACTGCACATTAAGGTTACCGGGATCCAGCGATTCAGAGTGTGATCGACAAATTGTGCAGCGCAACCTGCGGTAGGAAACATACGCAAATAGCAATCCAAAAACCTAAAACCTTACTTAGATTTCTCGTTTGGATCAATTTAAGGGATAGCATTCTAGCTGACTGTCATTCCGGGTCCTCTTATGTGAGACACAAACAAACGAACACGAACGTCTTATAAAGTCCAAACAAGCTACAGGCAAGGACGGGCTGCATTCAATGTGAACTCTGCCAAGTCGTAAATTACAGCGGATCGCTTCACTAAGAGGAATTGAACGAGTAATCAACTGGGGCCTTACAAATCCAACCGAAACGAATTCACGTGATCCGACAGATGCACTGTTTGTTTCCCTGTCTGAAATTATTCCCATACAACACCAACAATGACAGCAACAACGTGAACGAACAGTTGAATACTCGGATTCAGTGGGTGAAGACTGTGCTCACAGAAATTTCATCCTCACGGTAATGCCGTCACATCAAAATAACATGTCATTGTTGTCGGTGATTATTAGTATGCCTAGCGTCGCCTATCTAACTGCTAGGTTTTAAGGCAATTTCTAGATTTGGTATGATACAAAAAGAATAAATCTCAAAACTGTAGTTGAGCTTGTAGTACAATAGGTTGTTAGTCGTATTTTAAGTACACATAAAATATCTTTGAAATAAAAAACGGTTGGTAGTCACACTTACCGTGTACTGTTTGCTAATCAGCTCTAGCGTGTTGCCACGTTCGACATCATTGTTGCATTCCGCGTGTAGACTCTCGAGGCGATACAGATAGCGGATCATTAGATCCTTCCGACTGTTTTTAAAGGAGTCCTAAAAATGAAAGATTGTTTAGACATGTCAACGTCATCCTTCTTCTTCACATTATCATCTCAGTCATCGTTAACAGACGATCAACGATCATGAAAGTAATTTCGTGAAAACCAACAAGGAACAACAAACTAATTTTTCAATCAGATCAATAAAATTACACATGATTGGAGACAAAACAACAGCGACAAGTCAAGAAACGTCGTGCGAAACAGCACCTGTCGATGCTAAATGGCCAACCAACCACTGATAACAGCACATCGATATTAGACGCTGATACGTAACTGTCGTGCAACTAGTAAAAAAGGGATGAAACTCAATACATACGGACTTTACAAGCAACCTAAGACACCTAACATCAGGATGCTCTCATCGTGCGGTCTTTTACTGTTTCGTTTCATTAACTGTGCTTACTTAACGAGCAAGACAGGCAAAACAGCGACTACACCCGCAACCACTGAGTCCAACTAGCTTTCATCTCTTCTCCAACATTTTCAGCCACCGATCTTGTAAGCCACAAACAGCCCAGCTCGGGAAACGAGCCCAACATGAAGTGGATAATCTACCGTAAACTGCCTCTATTTCCCAAGATCAAGTCGTCAGTTGTCTAACTTGAAACTTGCACCAATTGCGAATGGCATCGGTGCGAAAGAACAGTGGGTAGCGCAACTTGTAACCATCGCAACGCGTATATTTCTAAAGACTGAAACGATGAACTCTCTTGATCTTTAACGTCAAATATCCGCTTCTGACCCCATCGATGCTCACTAGCTAATTCCACCTAACGAGTGTGAGCGAACAGATGCATCAGCCTTCAAATACGTGAAGATGAGTCACATCTACTGTCAGCAAGTACGTTTCTCGGCAAAAGAGTAACGTCATTCTCATAGGATTCTCAGATGCGCAGTTTTAAGTTTCACATAGATATCCCTCTGTTGCCAAAGATGACCTAGATTGGTGAAAGCCGTCCAAGCCTTGTGCGTACAAAGGTTTATTTCATTTCCTATATCCCCATCACTGTTGATGCAGTTGCTTAAGTACAAAGGTTTGTCAATAGCTGGCGCGATAAATGTACGTAGCCACTGTGGTCTTATAAGTGTGCTTTGCATTTGAAAGTAGCAAACCGCATCTCGAAGAATGGAAGACATTGTCAAATGTAATCTCAGTTGCAGGAGATTTGTCAAACGATACTACCTTATCGTCAGCACAGTCAAGATCAATCAGCCATCCATCAGGTATTTTGTGGGCGCCATAGACTACAAAAGTCACAAAAACCAAACAAGCATGGGCGGATTACCCAAATGACAAACCATCAATATTGACGATAAGTGGCCTAAAGATCCAAGCATGACTGCATGATGGAGTATGCAGAGGGAATTTTGAAGCTGAATGAGGTCTGTTGATGGAATTTTTGACTATGGCAACGGAAGAAATTGTAAAGACGATTTATATGAACAAATAGTCCGATATCGATATTGTTTTCTCGATCTGAGGGGTTTTATCTTTTTCATTCTCCATTTTCTGAAACTTGGTCTGATCTTCTAATATGGTGCACATTTTGTTGATATAATCTGCTTTGTTAAGCAATACGATACCAGCACCTTTATCAGGCTTCGAAACTAAGATGCTTCTTATTTGTTCTCAAGTTTTCCACCGTTACGAGTTCTCTCGTCGGAAATTGTTCTGAGGCTGGATCAAAGCGTAAGTACTGATAACAAGAATACACTAGCGTAGATTCCAGTTGTTCCGTATCTGATGGGATAGTTAAACAATAACCGATCTGAAAGTGGCTTGCATCTGTTGTCCGGCCAGGTTTGTAGATTGATCAGAACGCTGTAAATTATACGAAAATCCCGTGCGAGAAAAACGCACAGGGCTGTAACAACGAAATGTGCAACTGTTAGGGTGTTAACAGATTTGATCAAATCAGTCCCCAAGCACCTTTGGTGAGTTATAACACATGTCCAATTGCCCGATCTCCACATCGGCATCAATTAGTAATAGTTCACTTCCTGATATCAATCTGAATATGTCGGATACACACTATTGTGTACACATTACACACAAGGCCGTATGGAGCTGATGAACAATTATGGAAAGTGTCCGTCGTTGTTCAGTATGGAAGTGTATATCACATTAAGAACAAGTGTTTACACACATAAATATCAACGTGTGAAAAGTTCAGTGAAATTTAAGGAAAGTCTGTGACGTACTCGTAGATTATGCAAGGCTAGCATTTCTTTTAATTTCGATGGGTGGTTGAAAAACTCGCCATAAGTTAGGAGTGAGGTTAGTTGATGAATCAAATTGTCCAGCAGACGTCGGCGTCTAGCATCCAATGTGTCTGTGGAAGGAGGTTTGACTGCATTCATCAAACCGACGCGTTCCTTCAGTAGGCGACACATATCGGTGGCGAACTCTGTGCCAGCCCATTGGATTACAAGGTCCACCTCGCACACAAGATCACACTCAACCGTGCCCGGATCAATACGGATTGCCTCAAAGATGAAGTCGACACACGCATTTCGTAATGCTGAAAACGCGGAGGATGGTTGGGGACTTCAGGTTAACCAGAACCAGATATCAAGTGAACACATTTAAAAAGATCATATCAAACAAAGCGGAATCGCAGAGAGTAAAGTTAGCATAGAAATTGAGATGACAAAGAAGACAACATACACAGATTAGTATGACCGACACATGCAACAGTTATTCAGATACGAGGGCTAAGAATGCTGTCTCACCAGTGGGCTTAATACTTAACGGCCCTCATCCTCATTAACAACAATGCAACAGTGGTTGATATAGACGCACAACCATGCACATTGGAATAGTGTGGTTGTACGTGCGTTGGGGGTGTTGTCGTATGCTTATCATCATTACCATTGAAGACAGCAACACATCAATGGTTCGCGTTGATGCTTACCTATCATAAAACCATGTAGAAAAAGACAAGTACTAATAGGAGGCAAAAGAAAGGGAAGGATCTAACGAACAATAATCCTCCGGTCCTCCAGGTTGGGAGTTTAAGGAAGGCCGGTTGCTTTTTCAGCAGCAAGTGGTATTAGCTCCAATACACCGCAACCCTTCCGCTCTCCTGCGACACAGGCATCAGAGAAAAAAGATACGGTAAGGATACTGATCGTTCTCCTGTGTAAATATGGATGTCTTGGCAATACATCAGTCCACATGAAACCAACAACACCAAAAATGCCATCATGCTCAGACACATGACAGAAAGATTAGGGTTTTTAGCCTAGGCACCCAGGAGAAAACGGCTAAATGATAGTGGACTGCAACGAATTTTGTTTTCTGGAGTAAGGAAACGATATTATTCTAAAGTCCATCACAAAGGGTCGTGAATCAGTAGTTCACGAGACACCTATCTATTAGTCTACTTGGCATGTGTGAATCTGTCAATGCACCCATTAACCTGTCCAACTTAAACTAACAGATCACCGGGATGAGTAAGCCGTCGTAGGATTCTGGCCCTTCACATGAATGCATAGAGAAGAAACAAGCACGACCTGTCGTCCGCATGTAAAAGTACTGGACTGAAACGTACATGAGATGCGTGATATTCCACTATAATTAAGCGGTAAAGGTATGTATGTTAATTAAGCCTAGATAGGACAAACGATCAAAGTCTTCCAACTAGTAATACGCATTTTCAAGAGTTAGAGGAATAACTTACTCGGGAGTGGAACGGTGGCCATATCGATGACTGTCGGCAGAAAAGCGGAAATGCTTTGGTTCTTACACTGGTCGCCTGTGGATGAAGAAGCAACACTTGACTGAGATCGAAAATCACACAACACAAATGATGTGTATGAGTAGACCAGTTTTGAAAAGTGTAAATGAAAGCACATTGGATAACGATCACACCCACGTTCAGTTTCACATTTACTGCCATCGAGGAGAACACATCACGGGTTGACTTTGATGCTTAACTGTTTGCTTCGGCGATTGCAGCTACATTGCAGACGGCTTAGTTAAATAACCGTAATACTCACTCCACCCGACATGATTGACTGTCATTTTTTCTAACGTCTCCAACCACAGACTCGTGGGTTACGATGTCTCGGTCCGAAAGACGAGCACAATCTGCATCGTCTCACCTACAGGTAGCTGTTTTCATTTTCCTATGCCAACTGACCACTTGACCAAATCGTAAATTATGTCAGTCAGTGATGGCATGGCAGACATTGCTGTGCGTGGCAGACGAGTAGTCGGCATATTTGTTATATCCTTAACAATCTGACTCAAAGCATTTTGAAAACAAAGAAAAGGAACTCGCTTGACACACACAATAAAAAGGGAGCAAAGTGAGGAGAACCACCACAGGCGGTTGGAAAAAGTTGAGTATTACAACTCGATCGTAATGTTATGTTATTCTCAATTCATTTATTAAGAAGCAAAATGTGACAAGAAATAATTTTAAACAAATCAACAGTTTAATCTTTCCGCTCCACTGTCAAGAAAGTATATCTGAGAACAGAGGAGGCAAGTGCTGCCTTCGTTAACCCTTGTCATTTGTATGTTCGAAAAGGCACGTGAAAACGGCCAAGGCGCAAAAAGGTTGTGAACATGTACAGCGATTTCGACCCTCACTACTAATACTAACTTCGTATTCATCATCATCATCATCATAGACAGCAATACATCAGTGGTTCACACTGATGCTTGACTGCCACACAACCACGAAGAACAAAGGGAAAAAAGAAACTTATATAGGAAGAAAGAAGAAAACAGAGGAGGGGAGGGGAAGTGGACCTAAAATAGCTACGTCTATATTCAAACATACAACATCAAGGCGCCTACACCTTGCAAACAAACAACCGAGCTGTAATTGTAATCATAGCAAGAGCAATGCGTCAGCGCTCACCAACGATAGCCTTTAACTGGACCACATAATAAAAATGTGGCCGATAATGGTTGAGCTGTTTACTTCGAGTGCTTTCTAAACATGAGGTCCGTTATTCACCGATATCAATCGTAGTTTAAGAAAATCACGAGACGACCAGAATATAACATAACATTACCATCGTGACCGTTTTGTTGAGTACGATTGGCTGGTGCCATCTGATAGGCTGTGAAGTCCATGGCGACTTTTTTGGTAGCCGATTCGAAACGCTTTCTTACAATGTGCCGCGTTTGTATTCTAAAAAATCGCCAGTTTGCTAACAACCTAAAATTTACCTCGTTAATTCTTGCTCAAAATGGGCGAGATCACAACGAGACTGGACCTTGACGTGGTGTGACGGCTTGCGCATCTCGATGACCTATTGGGCTAAACTGGACGGTGTGATCACCACACCGATAGAGTCACTCATACCAGGCAGGCCAATGGGTAGAGGTCTGACAAACCAGTCTCCTGGTCCTCCAGGTTGGGGGTTGGAAGAAGGTTGGCATCTTTTTCCGGAAAAAGTACCAGTTCTGGTACATTGCCACCCAACCGCTGCCTTGCGGTACAGGCTTTTGAGCCAAAGGCTTTGGTTGAGAACCCTAATCGTTCTCCTGTCTAGGTCTGGGCGTCCTGGCAGTATCTCAGCCCACACACAACCATAATTTCCATACTGCATCGGCCGTCTCGCAGTATAAACCGGGTCGCCCTATCTGCTGCATACAGCAGGGTGGATAGGCGAAAACATGCTACTGCTGACCCCTCCCCACTGTCCTATCAAATTTAGCTCTCAGGCCCCTCCCGACCTCCATTTCTGATAATTACTCTACAGGTCCCACAACAGATGTAGCTAACTGTAGTAACACTGAGCCGGTAAGTTCCGTCTCTTGCCTTTCAGCTTCAGGCCTCCCTCGTCCCTTGCTTAGACCTAGAATGCGAATTAATATAGGTGCCTTCAACGTTCGCACGCTAAAACAGATAGGTCAGCAGGCCGCTCTCGCACGAACGTTAGACTCGTTGCATGTCGACGTCTGCTGTATCTCGGAGACTAGAATCCAGGACAGTAGTCAACGTATGGAACTAACAACACCCGCATTGTCTACCCGATACTGGTTATACACTTCGGGTGACTCCACAGCCGCTGTTACAGGTCAGGCTGGAGTAGGTATAGTCCTCAGCACGACGGCCGCAGCCGCATTAGTAGATTGGATTCCTGTTAACAGTAGACTTTGTGCCGTCCGCTTGGCAGGTTCTGTTAAGGCCAGCTCTAGACGCAAGAATTTCAGAAATTTATTCATTGTATCTGCTTACCGTCCTGCTGAGTGTAGTGACATCGGCGTCAAGGACGCATTTTACTCGGATCTGGCCACTCTCCTTCGGTCGACACGTGGCTCTGATATAGTCGTTCTGGCCGGAGATATGAATGCCCAGGTCGACCACATTCAGTGATGCCGCATCATCATCATTCGATTCTCAAAGGCAGCAATACATCAGTGGTTCATACTGATGCTTAACTGACGCAATTTCGCCTAGGTGGCGAGTTTGGAATAGCGTCACACCGATCAGATAATGGCGGGCGATTGTTGCAGCTGTGCGCTGAGCATAAGCTATTTTTAGCCAGCACTAGTTTTAGGCATCGTGCACGTCAATGCTATACTTGGCGCCCGCCTTCTCCGAATCAGGCCTGGTCTCAGATAGACCACATAGCCGTTAGTTATAGGTGGCGGGGTTCCATTCAAGACTGTCGTTCTTATTGGAGCACGTACTTGGATTCAGATCATGCGTTGGTACGTTGTCGTTTTGTTCTTACTTTTGCTGGGCAACGACCTCCACCGACAGCAACGACTTAGCTGTTGAGAAACTGGCTTTACCATCGGTAAAGCATAATTACCAAACCAGCTTAGAAAGCTGCCTTAGTGGTACTCACTCCGAAGATCCTAATAGCTGCTGGACTCAAATCTCACAGGCCATTCAGAAAGCAGGTACTGTAGCATGCGGCACAGGGGTACATGGGCTAAAACATTGGATTTCAGAGAAATCCTTGGAGTTGTTAGAAGCCAGACGGAAGGTTCCTTCTGGTAGTTCACATAACAAGTCTAGAAGAGATATCCGTAGGAAACTGAAACGTAGTCTAAAGGCTGATCGTGAGGCTTGGTTAGTGGAAAAAGTTAAGGAAATGGAAACCGCTTTTGCCTCAGGGAACACCGGCAAACTGTTTAAGCTGATCCGTGCCACTGGTCCCAGGCGACCGTCTGTCAGTGAAGCTATCAGCGAGACAGATGGCACACTAATCTATAGTAAGTCCAGAAGGTTAGAGCGTTGGGCGGAACACTTTGAGGGTCAATTTAGCTGGCCTCCTGCTTCTATTGTGTTGCCACCACAAACTTGTGATGTAGCACCCTGGTCGGTAGATTTGGAACCACCCACTGAGACTGAGGTTCGCAATTGCCTTTCGGCTCTCAATCGTAATAGGGCTGCTGGCCCAGATGATCTCGTGCCGGCACTTTTCAAAGAAGGTGGAAAGGCGTTAGTAGAGGCCTTGATTCAGTTGTTTCGAACTTGTGTGGACGACAGTTACCATCCCTCCGTGTTGAGGTCACTCGATAATAGTTCCCATGTCCGAGAAAGGTGCGGGGACTGTTGCGAAAACCATAGGGGGATTAGTTTGACCCCAGTCATTTCAAGGGTTCTGGCATCCATTATACTTCGTCGACTCACTGCAGTTCGGGAGGTAAACATTAGGGAAGAACAGGCAGGGTTTCGCCCTGGTCGGGGTTGTATAGATCACATTTTTACCCTTCGTCAAATTTTGGAGCGACGTCGTGTGTACCGCCGGCCAACAATCGCCGTATTTCTGGACTATAAGGTGCGTTTGATTCGGTGGATCGATCTACACTTCCAGAGTCGCTTAAACGCAGGGTGTACCGACCAAGTATGTGAACATACTGTCGGCGCTTTATTCCCATACTCAGCTCAGGTTAGGGTTTACGGCGAACTGTCTGACAGTTTCAGCACCAGGAGCGGCGTACGTCAAGGCTGTCCCCTTTCACCATTTTTGTTCAATTTCGTCATAGACGAAATAATGGAGGACTGTCTGCGGCACTCAAATGATGCCGGCGTGGACCTCCTACCTGGTGAAAGACTGACTGATCTTGATTATGCTGACGACAAGGTGTTGCTGTTTGACAACTTTCAAGCGGCACAAACAACACTGGACGCTATTTCGCGTTCTGCTAAGTACTTCGGAATGCGCTTTGCAGCCTCAAAATGCAAAGTGCTTCTGCAAGATTGTTGTGATTACGTAGATTTAATGTTAGATAATGAAGTCATGGAGGTTGTTGACCGGTTTGTATACCTGGGAAGCTGCATCGGGCGGTGCGGAGGTGTAGGGAATGAAATAGAGACACGTATCTCTAAGGCTAGGACGATGTTCGCTAATCTGCGGGCACCTATGGCGACAGAGAGGTATTTCTCTGAAGCTTAAGGGTCGCGTATATCAGACAACAGTGAGGGCTGTATCACTTTACGGTAGCGAAACCTGGCCGCTCAGGGTAGAGGACGTGAACCGTCTTCAGGTATTTGACCACCGATGTCTGCGTTCAGTCGCTCGTATCGGGTGGCACTAACGAGTGAGCAACGAGGAGGCTAGGGAGCGGTTGTTTGGCAATAGTTGTCAAACGCGTTCTTTTCTTTAGTCACTAAATTTCCACAGACTTAGATGATTAGGTCATGTACTAAGGATGGCAGCCAGTCGTCCGCCACATCGAGCACTCTTTGCCGACGCTGCGGCCGACTGACGCA
>LOND01000030.1:194800-212594 GCA_014220965.1 Paragonimus kellicotti
AAGAAGCAGAATGTAGGTGGACGTGATAATTATCTCTTCTAGGACTGTATCAAAAGTTCATACCAAATAAACGGCTTAACTACTATTAATAACTTACTTTGGGTTATCTGAGGGAGTTGTCTAAGCATAAAACCTCTAGGTTTGCACTCAGACTGTCAGTTGTAGAGTGTTTTGTGTAGTTTACTCGCTCACACTGTCAGGTTCTGCAGGTCTAACTATGGAGCACGAGTGCGTAAAGGAGAGATACTAAGCGGAAAAATAATGCAGAGTTATATAGAAGAGTTCATTACTCTACGGTTGTAAGCACACTGCTGCTTGTGACACACTGCTCTGTCAGAGCGTTTTCAACCAGCTGTGTAGATGGTCGCAATGTTCCAACCAAGCAGACGAAACTTACCAGTCTTTTTCAATGAAGCTGTCAAAGCTTTCATAGCACGTGACCACGTTCTCGTTTGGCCACTTTAAGTTTTCTTCCAACTGAGGCATGCCTAGTGGGGCAAACGCTCTGTCAGCCTGTTGTGATCGCAAAGGACGCCTGATGTAGGAGACGTTTTTATCTGAAAACACATTACGATGTGAGTGAAAATGCACAACCATGAACACGAGCATCATTTTGTACGGCTGACGTACATTCACCTCCGTTTATAGTAGTGAATTGCTATGCTCTTTGTTGACACGTTCCGCACACTGCACCTATGCGTTTGTAGTCGTCGCTTCCGACTCCTTGTGTTCCCGGCGTTGAGAACTACCCTTTAGTTTCCGTTCGTTTGAATCTTGTCATAGTACCCATTGGCCACGTTGCTCACTATATACTTCTGCGAATCATTGATTTCTTGTCACTCGTCAACGAGTTCTCTCCGATCGACGCATTGTTAACACGAGTCTGTGATCTGCTTCTGGTTGGTTTTGCCGGCATATCGTGTCATTGTGCTAATTCACTCATGTACTCGTTTTGTCACTACACTTGCAAAGACTTAGATGGTTGGGTCATGTACTAAGGAGCAGTAGTCATGCCACACGGAGCACTGTTTGCCGAAGCTGCAGAGTCGGTGGCTTGAGACGTTAGGTGAGATGGCGGCTAATCGAGCTCAGTGGCGTGAATGTTGTCGTTGTTTGGCCGAGTTGTCTGTGAAGTGAGTGCACTTAATGATGCGGGGCAGTGAAAGCCGTAAGGAAGCTGTCTTGCTGATGACGCCTTACTTTCACTTACAGCTCGGTTGTTTGTTTGCAAGGTGTATACGTTGAATATAGACGTAGCTATTTTTAGTAGTTAGGTCCACTTCCCCTCCCCTCCTTTTTTTCTTCTCTTCCTATATAGTTTTTTTCTTCGTGGTTGTGTGGCAGTTAAGCATCAGTGTGAACCACTGATGTATTGCTGTCTATGATGATGATGACATCACTACGGCGAATCAGGTTACGATGTTACGGGTCTAAGGTTAGCATAGGAGTAAGTACGACAATCGAGACGTATCACTCATGATGCCAACTGTTGCCTACAATGTGCGTACTAATGTAGATCCGTGGCAAGTGGTATCTGTCGAGGAGAATCTGGAAACGGTACCCAGTCTGGTCATACCGAGGAAGTATGGAAGGTGTAGTGTACGGAATGACCGATTGTGTTGGGGAAACAGAAAAACAGTCCATCTACCTAAGAGCTGCTCTCTAAGGGCTTGGTGTCTAGCGATAACGAGGGAAATAAAGAATCGGTTACACGATCAGGACCTAGACATATATTTAATGCGTAGATTCATCATCATCATCATCATCATCATCATCATCATCATCATAGACAGCAATACATCAGTGGTTCACACTGATGCTTGACTGCCACACAACCACGAAGAACAAGAAAAAAAAAAACTTATATAGGAAGAAAGAAGAAAATAGAGGAGGGGAGGGAAGTGGACCTAACTACTAAAAATAGCTACGTCTATATTCAAACATACAACATCAAGGCGCCTACACCTTGCAAACAAACAACCGAGCTGTGAGTGAAAGTAAGGCGTCATCAGCGAGACAGCTTAGAACCTAGACAGATATAAAAACGCTGCACAAATGCGTTGATGATAGAAACAATCATCCGCTACAGAGCGAAAATGTGCTTTGTTCAAGCCAACCAACATCCGAATGCACATGTTAAAAGAGACTTGATTGTCAACATATTGTTAAACAAGTGACGTTCTATTAGACTGATGAAAAACAACTGAAGACAAGTTTGTTTGCACACTTGTGTGCCTGATGGGTCTATATGAAGAATGGGATCAGAAGTTAAACGCAACAAATCCGATCAGACTGAATTCATTTAACTCTGGTAAGTCATCTAAAAAATAGTGTACGATGAACAGTGATGACTCTTTTCCACTAGAACCAAGCAGGAGGACAAGGGAAAATTTCGGCACTAAACGACATAGAGACACAAAAGCGAGATGCAAATCTAAACACAGACAAACACATCTCTTACTAAGTGCATTCCACAATGAAAGTAGCTGATCGAAAGCAGCCTGACGCAGATCGACTGCCTGATCCAATAAACTTCGGTCCACATGAGTACGCAACACCGCAGGAAGTGCCTCCATGCTCAAATGCGGTTGATCTGTCACAAAGCTGCCCAGACATTGTTGCATCATATCAATCAAGCTGAACAGAGGATAATCTGGCTTGAGATTTGGGCGGATCGTGCCGAACTGAGATTACGAAAAGTGAAAGGAAGTGGAATATAAGCTGAATGAAAGAGTAAGCACGAGTTTTTCTTCTGGGTCGGATAAAAAGCAAGCAAACGAACAGAAACCAGGGAGGAAATTAGCAACAAAAGAGTAGTGTATGATAAAATAATTGAATTAGTAAATATGTTCCCCGAATACAAGGGCTTGAAGTGAATCATACTGCAGGACGTACACAAGTTACGATGTGCGGGGTTGACCAAAACGGAACAAGTAGACAGCGGCAAACGGTTACAATATAAGCAGTGATTACACGGAAAATCAGGTTGAAACTGGTTAACAAAGTCCCAAGAACCAAGAGAGCACTGCCACACTGACGTTTAGCTATGTTCGTGTTATAACTATTAGTCATTCTGACAGTTCGTAATTGTTGCACTTTTTCTCGTCACACTGATAAACAGCCGAATAACGCGACATCTGGCGGTTATCAATTTCACAAAACTCCAGCATCCAGTCTCGACTGCTGAGTTACGCTGACGACAAGGAAGAACTGAATAAATTTGTTTCAATTTCCTCAACTCGCTTTCTCTATTTGGAGAGTAGAAGGTTCGAGGAACTCAACATCGCATTAAATAAACTAAGAGGAAAATGAAAATAACTACATTCGGAAAAAGAACATGTAAGTTGAGAACATTAGGAGAGTTATAGCATAAAGGAGCGTAAACAGGAAATGGCAGGACGAAGTTGGATATCTTGAAAAATGACCTCATATTTTTATGATCAACGTACGTTCGTTCAAATGTGCGTTTGTTTTCAGAAGTCACAGGTCGCGAGATTACAATACGTCTCGGTTATCTAAACCGATTATCCGTGTCTGCCGTGTTCCGTTGAGTATGCGTTGCGTGCACATGTGATGGTTGCTTACAATTGGTCTGCTCGTTACAACAACGGCGTTACTCACAAATGAATGTGGTTGGGCGTTCACATATGATGATACGGTCGCGCCCAATTTGAATTCGACAGCGCAATGGTCAACACGGTTGCTTCATGAAAGCGTGGTCGTAGTTATAGTCCCGGCCATGGTAAGGATGTACTACTGACGAGCTCTAATGAGAGCGAAACTCGAGTCTAGTGCTTCTTTTCGAAAGGGGCCGACTGGAAAGTCTATGGGAATGCGACAGCTGCGATCAATTGTGGGTGATGTTCAATTTATATGAAACAAGTCACTTTGTTGAATGCATTTTGGAATTCCGAGGTACAACATTGGTGTTGCTCTACGAACACGGTTGGTCAGATCTGCCAGATGGCCTAAGCAGTTTTGAACGGATCCCACCGTGCTACTGCAAAACGCTGGCCTTCTTTAAAAGCGACATCGTCGGATTAAGTAGACACCCTTGCCGCTTTCAACACGATATCGAAACTGAGAGGCAACTACTGGAAAATACTATGACTTCATCTTGATCCAGAAGGTGGACGGATTTCTGATGCACTGAGGTTACCGTTGGAAACCAGAGTCAAAGATGCGTTCACTGTCTTGGGCAGATACTGGGGGTTACGTACCAATATCGTCAGGTACAAATTCTCTCAATTAAGGAAAACGCCTGAATAAGCATTAGATACCTTCATACCAGGGCTTGCTTGTGCACTATGAAAGTATGGCCACAGTGGTATTTCTCTGAAAAAAGCAGGATAGGTAATCTTCGTACAAATAGTTTCATGGGTTTTGGATCCGAAACTTTGAAAGCGCTTGCCTATGCAATGTGCTAATACGCTATCTCAAGATCGAGTCCGTGATACTAGATGGATCACAGTGGGTCCCTAAAAGCGAAACAAACTGTTTCGCGGTAGCTACATTAGAACTATGATTGCTCATCTGGAACAGTCGCAATGCTTTCAGGCCTCAGTTGTAAACGGGAATAAATTTTGACACCATAGAAGTTAACATCGCGTGGGTTGCAACATCTTCCACACGGAATTCTTGCAGTAGGTCAGGTATTATTTTGTTCCAGGATGTCACTCCACTGTATCCTGTCTAAACCAGACAAGATTTAACCCCACAAGTGCTAACTCGGTTGATTTCGTAACTATTCATGAAATCAGCGATCATAAACATCGTGCTATCGAACAACTTATTGAACTCAAACTGCCTTTTGCTGACACCGGCACTATGGCAAATTGAATACAACAAAAACGTCGTTTCACCTTCCAAAAGTTTGAATTCCGTTTCTCACATCACTGTTATGCCACAAGGAATCAGCACACAGAACTTCCAAATGTTACCAACATGCCTACCTAAACATGACCTTGATACTTACTCCAACGATGCGATGAACACTGTTTTTGAAAGAATGCCAAAAGTGTATAGTTGTCGTGAACGTTTTTAAAATCGACAGCAAAACCTCATCTAGACGACATACAAATGTTCAACTGTGTCGGCAACATGATGAGTGATAATGCAAAAACCGACTCTATCTAATCACATTTCCGAACATGGCATGCATGTTTATTAGCTACACCATCTCAGGTGACATCGGATAAACGAAAATGACTGCAGCTAAGCAAGGCGTGTATACCCAATAAACATAAAAGCTTTAAATACCGATAATCCAGCCGGACTTGTTTAGTCAAAACGGTCGTAGTGGATTCATTTTCTTGCGTTGATTTTGCGTTTACATTTGTACTTGACTACTGTTAGCGTTTAGTCTGTTCGTCACAATATGAGCAATTTTTGAATTACAAGATATAACAATATTCCCCCATCAAAATAGGGACTACACATAGTGCTGATTTACTCAACCGTAACGAGAACGCACACAAGGTAGGATACAGTCAAAGGAAGCCGATCTGTTCCCAACATAGGTTGCTGAATAATCGTTCACTTCGGGCTTTTGTTACTAACAGCAAACTTTGTGTTAACTCATGCTATCAGGAAAGAAAAAACTTTCACTTTGTATTACAAATGAGACCCCCGTAAAAAGAGCAATGGCTGACTGTTTTTGATAGATAGAATTCAGTTAAAAAATTGCTGCAAACACAGACGGTGATAATACGATAATTGTGCAGGGCTGGTGGTAACAACCGTTTAGAGAACAAGAGTCCGATTATGAGTCCGTAGATGCGAACTACAACCTGTAGTTATAGAAGACCACGAACATTTACAGCCTACATCAAAATAATTAAATCAGAGTTGCAGATAATGAATGTGCCAACTTACAAGCTCATGCGTAGATGTGTGAAATTCAAGTGGTCCAAGTAGGACCTCCTTCAATGTGCGCAGAATTCGTAACTCTGCGCTGGATGCTGCAGTAAGCATTTCAATCCACGTTTTAGAACCAATTCGTTTGCCAAGAACACCTGGACGATCCAAAGACATGGGGCTATGCGGTGGAAATTCAACAACTGCCTTCGGGTCACATTTGGATGAATGGTAAACCGGGTATTGGTGGATCATTGAGAATACGGCGAGCAGCTCGTGAACAAAATCGTACACGTCGACGAACCGCAAAAGGCTGCAGACATTGCACTGACATGGATTGGAAAGAGTGGCCTCAGCAGGGGGAACTTGGGAGGTCAAAAATGTGAGCCACGATTGTGAATCCAGTTGCTCCAGTAAGGTCAACATGACACTTGTTAGGGTGCCCTGAGGAAAAAAACGGACGGATAAGCAAAGGTCATAGATACATGAGCCAACGACGAGATAACAGTTTTACTATAGAAATTAGAAAGTAGTATTGCACGACTACGTGTGTCAGATGCCATTAAAACCAGTGGATATTTTTCAAAAATCCAGGGTGCCAATTTCAACCGTGTACGAAGATCATAGGTTACAGAGTTTTTCGAGTTATCCTTATGGCGTTGTTGAAGTTTTTAGATAAGGAAAATCAGATAGACACAAAGAGGAGCGTCAGGGTACCCAAAAAGCTATAATAATCCTTTTACCATTCCTTTCTGAAAATGAACACGAGGCATAGATGGCGAACGTGCCAGCGCCTATACATTTAGAGGTTTCGTGCTTCTAAACTGTTTGATATGGCTGAGGGCCGAGAATTTTCAAGATAAGCTTTTTTGATCCCAGGTGGACCACCAAGATTACCGTCTACTACACAGTTCAAAAAGTTTAACGTCAAAAGGGTTACTTTACCGCAGACACCAACTGAAGACATCACAATAAATTGTCAGTCACATTACTAATGGTTGTTAAAGTGTTTACCACTGTACTTCACTAGAATAAGACTGTTCGAATCCACAGTTAAAACAAGTCGAAATGATTGCGACATTAAAAAAGGAATAGCGAAAGTATTTGAAAGTTGCATAATCATCATCTAACTTAGAACATGGTGAGCTAGTGAACGCAGAAGAATAGAACTAGGGGACTGATTCAGGAACAGCGCATCTTGGAATCAACCAGTGTGGCCGTAGTGAAAAACGTGTCAACATGTCCAGAGATAGGCAGAACAACAACCGTTACGTTCCGCACCATATTGTCTATGTACGACAACGATCGGCAAACGAGCCAGGTAAAACGGGCACAGAAGAATGTCTGAACACAGATCAAAAGACAGAGCTGTTCCTCAACAATTGTTCACCAGCACTAGATAATCATAAGAGAGAAGTGGATGCAAACTGCCAAACGAGCCTACCGCCTATTTATCTGACTGACCATGACGAGTTGTAATCGATTCGCGGTTCGGCTCGGAACAGAACTGAGCGCGTCTGAACAAAGTGAATGCGCGGGTCGTTGTGTTGTCTGACATTGGAACTGATCGTCTGAAGCGCCAGATGAACGTGATGTGGGCTGTTCCGATGATTTGATGAACATGAACACTCGAGCAAGTTGCTGAATGGACCAGCGCAGGAAACCGTCAACCACCAAAAGGTGGTACATTTCATCAGAGGTTTTCGTGATGGGTTTGTCCTCACTGACAATACGATGAACAGAATCGTGATTGTCGATCCGGATGAAACGGCTAACAAACGAAAGCAGTGTGTCACACCAAGACTCCAAGAGAACTTGCGTCTCTACACGACCTGGAACCAATTCCTGAAATGAACGATAGTAAACTGACTATCCAAACAAGCTCACTATTTATTAGTTTATAAATGCATAAGGATTTCAGGAACCAGTCACTTATGGGAAAAGCGATGGACATTTTCACGGGTTTATTCACGAGGAAGATGGTTGTTTAAAAAAGGGTTTCAGAAAGCTAAGTGGAAAAACAGCGCAGATAGAAAATACATCCGAGATTGAAACAAAACTGCGCACAATTAAAATCTCACTATAGCAGACTGTTTTGTGATACCCAGAAAGTTAAAAGCGATCGAAAACGCAATGTATTATAACCAAAATAACAAGTCGACAACCAACAACCTAATTCATCGGTAAAGAAAAAAGACATCGCGAAATGTAACATTTCGTTTATTCTCTTCAGTCACGAACGTGAAACATTAGAATATATAGGACATGCGGATAGCAACAACAATAACAGAATAGGTTCAGGTACAGCTGTCATGGACAAGACTGATTATGAGTCCAAAATAAAGGACGAACAATAAGGCTGATAATTTGATAGGAAAACAAATCCCAGCGAGGCTCCAAATTTCAGTAATACACGGGTACATTCTGGAACTTCAACTTCAATCGGAATCCCATACGCCACAGTTAGGAGGTGCTCCAAAAACACACAAATGTAATGTCCCGCTGAGGTCAATTCTGTGCATGGACAAGTCAGCATACCACAAGCTGGCCAGATGACATGTAGACATTCTCCATCCTGTCTGCCGGATGTTTACCTACCATCGTGTAAAACATTCTTTTGAAATGGCATGAGCTTCAGAGAACTTATCGGTAAGTTTGAACAGGACTTATACTATCTGAATGATGACTCTTCAATTACAGACTTCCCTCCCTCAAAATGTCAGCTCTTTGTGTGATTTTATTTTCTGTCGAAATTAATCTTCTTGCACACCAACTGATTATCTCGAAGAACTTATACTTTTGAGCACAGACAATATCCGTTTTGATTGTGGAGAATCATCTTACAAGCAAGTTGATGGTGTAGCAATGGGTAGTCCACTGTGCACAACACTCGTGGATATGTTTTCAGGTATGGTTGAATTACAACTATCTGATGCTATAGATGGTGCCAGCCTCTATAAGCGATATGTAGATGATATTTGATTTTTATCACTAATACTTCATTCTGTTCATTTTTAAACCTATCTAATTCCGTTTATTCCAATCCTTCTGGTTCTCATGAAGAAGAAACGACGGTTTACCTTTTCTGGACAGTTCATACACTAGACGGCACAATGGCTCACTACAACGCTCAGTGCACCGCAAGGCCATTTGGAGCGATCAGTGATTACAATTTCCTCTTTTGCGCCAATTGCTTACGAACGAGGTCCGGTAGGAATCTTGTTTCATAGAGCCGCCAGATCTACGACGATGACTGCTTACAAACAGAGGAGTAGAGATTAGTGTTGTTCGCAAACGGATATCCCGAGAAGTTTGTCGATATTCAGAACCAGAAAAAGCCTTGTGTACGGTTCTTAAGACACAGATCTTTCTGAGCCTAACTTTTGAAGGCGGCAAAATCACAACTAACGTGAGTCAAAAATTAGTCTGCTCTAACTCGTACATACCCTGCGGCTGAATTGCGGTTGCTACTCACAACTAGGAGTGTCGCTCAGCTTATTCATAATCGTGACCTACCGAAATGTTCTGTCTCACATGTAATCTATCAGTTCACTTGCAGTTGCAGGTGACGTCTATATCGGCAGCACAGATCGGGCTTAACAAGTGTTTGAGCGGTTAGTGAACGCGATGATGCAACAGGTAATGACAACAGAACGAGTGAGCCGAAATACCACCTCATCTATGGTAAAGCATGTTATGGAAACAAGTCACTTCGTTTCAAGTATTATTGCACAACCGAAGTATTAAACCTATTTCAATGTTTTACGCTCGTGACTGAAAACAGTAAACGAAATGTTAACAGCTCATGATGTCTTCTATCGTTATTGGTGAAGTGAATCAGGAAAACCTAGTTTTTTAAACAACTTAATTTTTGACTAAACCTTGATTACACCGTAATAGTCGTCCTCATGATTAAAAAATATATATGGAAGCGACTTTGAGCTATATGCTTTATGTGACTCCAAAGTTGATTTTCCATAACCTCCACATCAGCTAGACAGTTGTGGTTCATTCAAAGTTTCGACTTCATCAATTGTCCTGTTTCCATTCACTTCGTATCCATGATACCGGAACCATACTGTTTGAAATTTCCAATAGTTAAACTGACTGTTGTAAGATGCATTAGTTATAGAAAATTGATAGTACGTTACAATTAATGAGAATCAACATTTAACTTTATGTACTCGGATCAAACTGTGATAATCACAGATGCAAACAAAAATACCATGCTCCAGTCGCACACAACGTTTGAAGAGGTACGGTCTAGTTTGCCAAACAAAGGTTGTTGATTCGAAACTTGCTTCTAGTGGGCCGAAACAACGAGGACAGTGGTTGCGATTTGACGATAAAACGTTAAAACAACTGACGGTGGTTGAATCGATCTTAACACAAACTTACCTTCTCTAGATTTTCAGCGAAAAACACAGTTAAACTTCGAATAACCACAGGCATAACCAGCTGGCGAGTTATTCGAATTTCAAACAGTTGTGAATTGACAGTTTCTACCAGGATTTTTTGATTCGGCGAACCAGGTACTTCCAGGGTTCTTTCGATCAACTTGACGACAAACATGGCCAGTTTTGTTGCAGGATAAATAATGATCAAATCTTGCAAAATTTCTGGTACATGTTTGAGTAGGATAGGCTAAACGGGAAAAAAATG
This sequence comes from Paragonimus kellicotti, assembly GCA_014220965.1. Taxonomy (NCBI): domain Eukaryota; kingdom Metazoa; phylum Platyhelminthes; class Trematoda; order Plagiorchiida; family Troglotrematidae; genus Paragonimus; species Paragonimus kellicotti. The sequence goes on from LOND01000030.1 coordinate 205,319, forward strand.
GAAAAGAGCATCATATAGCAACGCGAAAAATAGGACCGAGACGGATATAAAAGGAATAAAAAAACTTCCTACAAACGAACAAACAAATACAATAACATTAAACGAGGAACTTGGTCAATTCCTATCCTAGAGATTTCAATCAGAAAAAGGTAACATCATCATCGTCACTTTCAGATTTCAACAGTACCCATGGGTACTGTGGATCGGGCTGTCGTTCGTCCAAACAGTGATTCACGAAGTCACAGTATAATAAATAAGTACGAATGGACGGCGAAGAAAAATAAGAAAAATTAACGAACAAAAACAATCGAGTTTCACGAAACAGGAGAGTCCACAAATCTGCGGACACAGGATCGCCATTGATTGCGACACAATGCTAAGCCAGGGAGCGTTTCTAACCAGCGATGTAACTGATCGCGAACTCTCCAGATAGACAGAAGACATAATACCAACCATACTCAGCGAGATAGACAAGGCTTTTATAGCCCGTGACCAGGTCATCGCCTGGCCGCTTAACGGTTTCTTTGAACCGTCAGTAGCCGCACTGAACAAAGCGCAGTGTGGCAAACACCTGATCGATGCACAAAGTACACGACTCAACCAATGAATACTGTGAATTTTCGTTATCTCGGCTAGCGGTTGCGAACCTGCAAATTTCTTAAACACGCGTTAGGTTGCTCAAATAAAAACCGGATGAGTCAAAGCCTAAGGACAATGAAAAATAGCCCGACTTACGTCACATTTCTTGTATTGAGTAATTCAGCATACAGATGCTGACTTAGTTGAAGAGCATTGCGGTTAGGTATAGGACACACAGCGTGACAACGAAAAAGCAGTTACAACAGTACAGTGTAACTATCTTATAATAATCAGAGGCTGATACCCCAGGCAATCAGAATCATGGATAGAGCTGCCGCATGCGAACATTATCACACACTATATTCTTCGCAACTTTTTGTACCCGAATCGAGTCAGCCAACAGTTCATTCTGTGAAAACGTTATAGGAAAACCGGATCAAGAAAACCATTCCCTTCACGAAAAGATGAAATCACGTGTTGTCAAATTTGAAGGTGTTTGAAATTTACAGGTTGGCTTGTTAATTAACGCTGCAACCCCTCACTGTTAAGTAGTTATATAATCGCGTAATGGGGTCGACCGGACGGACATATTGACCTCCGATAACGCACGTGACGGGGAAATGGAGAATGTGTTCCACAGAATGCACGACCATTGCTGGTGGACTAGCATGTAGAAAGGATCTTAACTGGCTTTCACAACAAAGTAACTTCGTAACAGTAGTCGCGCACTCGCCTCCATAACAGTCGGGTTATTTTTGCTTGAAGGAAACACAGATGAATACGGTGACATTTGCAGAAGAGTTCAACGTTGATGGACATTAGTGAAGAGGATACACCCAAATGAGTATAACAAGGAAAATTGTTACAAATTATAACTACCGTTGTCACAGCTAACCATATCTTCAACTTAACTAACAAAGCATGAGCCATTGCTCACAATCGTGGTCATCATAGAAGATCGCTGACAAAAGTTAGAATAAAGCCTTACACCACAGCGCCTATGAAATACTGGTTTTAGTCTCTGCTGCTTGTGAGAGAAATGTATGTTTCGTCTCTTTTAAAAGATGGCTACCGACCTTGTGCAAAACGCATCGAAATGCGGTTATTCAATCTAGTAAATAGTTTTCGAACTCACAAACAAATTCATCGATTGACAAACGAAGCATCGTCGTAACACTGCCATACCTATTGTTCATGTTTACAGGGAGCTGACACAGCCGTTTAGCAGCTACGATTCGGCCATTCAAAATAATAACTGATGACAACTCGAACAGATCTTAGTTCACCCAACGGCTGATAACGAACACTGGTGCGTTGTTATACACGGTCGAAAAAATTCCAATACTTACCAGAAGCTTGATACAACTCTGGAGACAGCTACTACGTGTAACAGTTAGAGTGATTGGTTCCGAGTGATGTCTTAAAAAAAACCATATACTGTTACTCCACAGACTATTGAGCCAGAGGCTCCGAGTGGGGTTCTCCAAGTCAACTTCTTCCGCAGCATAGCGACCGGGAAGCATTGGAAGTTACGGTTGCTCCAGCAAACACTCACTCAATTTCACTTCCTAATTCCATAGTTAATTTCCACTGGTAAACACCAACGCTTTTAGTAAGCAGATAGACAGGCTAGCAAGCTGCTATGGCGAACATTCCCGTGATTCTGGAACCGGATGTGTGCTGTTTCGAACGAGCATGGTTGTGATCAGGACTTTGTTAGTAACTTGAAATCAGCCGGTGACTCTTCATCGGTATCCTTTGTGGAGATGAAGGCACATTTCCTGATCAGAACAGCGTGGGGATCGCAGTCAGCACCGAGACAGGGTAAAGCTTGTTCAACAAGGTTCCAACGAATGGTCGTTTGTGCGCGAATACACACGGATTCCGGAAGGGTAATCTCCAACTGCCGCTTTGATTGACTGCAGAAAATGAACGTCAAATGATCCACTGAACCCTTCCAAGCCATCGGAGCCTATCAAGAATTTTCCAACGGATATGCACTACTGACGAGCTCTAATGAGAGCGAAACTCGAGTCTAGTGCTTCTTTTCGAAAGGGGCCGACTGGAAAGTCTATGGGAATGCGACAGCTGCGATCAATTGTGGGTGATGTTCAATCTTGAAATTCATAGATGATGTAAGATTTGGCATTGAGCGGTAGCGGTGTTTTCAGAGGTGGTGTTGGGATTCGGGTGGTGGTGAACAGCATGACCAGTTGGACTCCATGTTACGTGCGCCATCACCTCTGAAAACACCGCTACCGCTCAACGCCAAATCTTACATCATCTATGAATTCTCGTGTGAGTGCCGGGCCACTTACATAGGCAGAACGGAGCGGCAGTTACGTAATCGGGTCAACGAACACATTCCAGTTTGGGTTCGCAAAACGCTCATGGATACCACAATACCGGGCTCAAGTCAGAATGTGACAAGTCACAAGGAACCAGCGTCATCGATCGCCCGACACCTGTTGACTTGTCGACCCCAACTGAACCTGGAGACGTTTCGGATACGTTACGCAACAAAAATCGAAGGCTTCTCCGGTTCGCGGAGGCGGTAGCAATTAGCAAATGGAAGCCACCCTCTGCGTACAGAAAGACTTGTTCGTCAGTACCAGATTGCCCTGGTAACTGGTGTACAGGGATGGATGTTCAAAGTTGAAGAAGATAAAAGAAATGGACCATAAATATATTTACGTAGAAAGTGAAAGAGGCTAAGGAAAAATGCAACGGCAACTCACTCGCAGCGTTTGGTCTTCTGAAATGGAAGTCACCTGAAGCACTAAGTTGAAAAACTGATCCACAAGATGTGTAAAGGAGCTGTCATCCACAACTGGGTCGACTTCATCATCGTCAACACGTGCATTCGTTCCACAAATCTGCTCGAGCTCGAGTTGCTGTTTTTCAAACGAAAAAAATAGAAAGTTGCAATAGATTAAAAATGAAAATGGCAAGACTACGAGAAGCGAGAATTGATAGCCCATTAACGATTTTACCGTAATTGTACAGAGTGAGATGAGCATATCTGTTACATTCATAGGATGAATTGGAACCAATTATGTGGAAACTAGTTTGATGCTCAACAGTACCGAGAAACCAGGAGACGTGAATGCAAATCCATCCCAAATCGAGGAAGGGCGAAGATGTGAAACAAGACTATTCGTTTATAGGCATTTGAAAGAAAAAAAATCGGGGCTTTGATCGGATTCATCATAAGGAGAAACAGTGCATGTTTTTGCATAGTATGTGCTGCGCCAGGTCAACAATGAAGTCAGGCTGGGAACACATTAGCTATGCGCCTGGATCAGAATACACAGTCAATTCGGGCAAATAATTGATTATAACTGCCCATACAAGAGACCATCAGATCTAATCAAATATTACTTGCTCTTCTGACTGTAGGCATCTGTGACACTCGAAATATGTTCAGGCACTCTAATGAATATGTACAACTTTCCCTTAAACAGGTAATGAAAAAACTTGTGGTGATAAAGAAACCTATACTTGTTGAACAGATAAGGTGAATGTAGTTTCGCACGTGTAAGAAGATAGTGATTTCAGCCAGACAGGAGGATAAGTTCTACTAGTATAACATGTTTCGCAGACATGTAGGAGCAACATTTTGCGTACTAGAAAGGGAAGATGGACAGCTATTTCAGATGGTCTGCGGGAAATGACTGAGAGTAGAATATCAAGCTGCTGATTTTTCAAAACATTCGACACGTCTAACAACCAAAAGGGATGCATATGCTTTGCTGGTTAAAAACCACTGATCACCTATGACACGAGTTCAAAACAACACACCAAGAGGGTGGTACAGGCTGACTTACCCGTGAACGCACAATGATAGCGAACGCACCATAAATTTTGGAAAATATCATCTTCACTGCTTTGTCATCGAGGTAGCCATCATGTGGTTGATTCAGTTCAGATGCTAGAAAACTTTGTAAAATGGAGTTCAACAGTCGTAGATATGGATGGTAAACGGTAGGATAGTGGAAATCATTGGTATTCAAATACGTTTTCACTGATTCCTGATAAGTCGGACAAATAAGCAAATCACGGTAGCAGCGTGCAAGAGCCATCAGCACGCTGTAGCCCAAATTGATGTTCAACTCAGCGAAATCGTGCTGCATATTTGAGCCAGAGTTGAGAATTTGAATCAGGCTATCAAGAAGAGGAAGGGTGAACTGCGAAAGAAAAATACCGAATTTCAAAAGGTTATCAGAATTTATAGGACAGCAGTGAACGGGAAACACATTAAACTATCATCAAGAACCGAGAACTGAGTGGACCACAACACAGACTATATCAAGCACGCATCAGTGCAGAATAATTAGCGAAGAGAGTAGATCATCCAAGAAACCTAATTACAAACAGAACTGACTGGCAACCTAGTGGGCACGGCATTAGCTGTACGTACCGCCAACGGTCCTGTTCAGGGATGGCAAACAAACCCGTATGTTGTCCATACGTGGCATTGCAGGGTAACATAAGCATTCGGCAGAAAAATTAACTTTCTCCTGCGCACAAATAAATAAAACTGATACAGCGGGGATAGCTAGCACAGTACTCGATAAAATTGGAACAATGTGCAAGCTGTAATCCGTTTATAGGTTGGGTAAACTGTAAATAAGATCAGTGGCCACCGAACAGAAGTGAATTCGAGGGCCAAACTAGGTTGACAATGTTAATGGGTGTTAGACGACTACCAAGAACAAAGCATGGCAAAACACGGAGTGTACATATATGTTTGGACAGATATATCTGATTACGCCAAACCGGGCACAATTTTGACGCAGTGGGAAAACCATATGGTTGGACTGATAAGCGGCAGTGCCGCCTCCTAAGTAAATCCACAGTGACCGAAACCAAGGGACGCTTGCGATGCATTACGTACGATTCCTTACTGAAAATCACATCCAGTGTCAACCCGGGGATATAAAACAGTAAAGCATATGAATTAAGATTGTTGCAACCAGCCAAGGCAGGTTAGTCAAGTTATAAAATGGGATGAGCAAACCCGTAGAAAGCGAACTAAATACTGTCAAAAGTTTGGCAAGAATTTGCTTGGTTCCACAGGTTGACAGGTCATAACGATTTTAACTCCCACCCACATAATTCCAGGAACCACGTAGCTGAAACTGGACACGACGACGTAATGGCTTGAATGAATGACTAATGCTTGTCACGTTTACACCAACTTGCTATCTGGCATCCAATCAGTCGAACTCGGTAGCTACAACACTGATGGGGAGAATTAGGGTGATGAGCAGACTACATGTCCGTCTCAGCTTTGATACGTCAGCAGATAACGATCTACCTTACAGTCCGACTCCAAATAAAAACATTCACAATGTCCAACCTGTCCAAAGATAAGGTTCGAATGAACAACTGTCAACTTTCGTCAGCAGTGGTGCAAGTGTGATACGACCAGCTGATTAGTGAAAAGCAGGCAGAACGGAACCTTACCAGCAACAATTTCTACAGCCATTCCGTAATTGTATCTCGTTGCGCTGAATTCATTACTCAACAAAAGTGCATGCGCATCTGCTTGGAAAACAGTACAAGTAACAGCTGCGTTCGTTGGCACAGTTTCAAAGGGCGCCAGTACAACAGGTGATAAACACGTTTACGAAATCAGGGAAGACTCAACAACATAACATAACATGTTTAAAGGTGTAGTCCTCTAACATTTACAGTTAAACAAGATATAAATCAAAATCCCATTAACACCCGAGTCCTGGATACCTAACAAACGATTCAGATGATTTCTGGAACACACGATTAAGTACCTTCAACAGTTTGGTAAGCCGTCTGACCTACCACCGGTACTTTCACTAAACTGTGCAACAACATACGAACACCGGACAATTAAAACAAAAGCCATACTGCAAGTATGCTTAAAGAGTATGATCCGTTAAAGCGGCAGCAAGAAGACAAACAAGAAAACAGTGAACCCTTCAATACTCTCTAGAAAGACCACGATCGTCGGATGCCTATAAGAGTGCCGATATTCCAAGATCCATCGCAGAGTAAAAATGTGACCAACGTACCTTGAACGGATCCCAATTTTGTTGATGAGTAGTAGGGGATTTGGTTAATTTCAAGTTGAACATCACCCACAATTGATCGCAGCTGTCGCATTCCCATAGACTTTCCAGTCGGCCCCTTTCGAAAGGGGCCGACTGGAAAGTCTATGGGAATGCGACAGCTGCGATCAATTGTGGGTGATGTTCAACTTGAAAGGATCCCAATCTTGTTTATTCTTCGCGTATACCACTGTCTCTGGGCTTAGTGAGCCGACGTAAAATGAGGCTACTGAGTAACTTCGACGGAACAGACACTAGACTGATCCCTATGAGGTTGTCCCATAAACTTCGGGCCCCCTTTTTGAAAACGGGAATCACTGTGGATAGGCACCGCTCACAAGATACCTCTTCACATTCCCGAATCGTCCAAAGGAGTTCTGTCAGTTCTGATATCAACCTCTCCTCACGATCCTTAAAAAGAGAAGGAGAGAAGAGATCTGGTCCAGGAGCCTTAGTCCACTTCAATAACTTAAGCTCCACAACTACTTCTGTTTCCGACGGAGAATCGTCCGGAGCGCAACACCTGACCACGTGGGTCAAGTCGTCTATATGGCTTGGTCAAGGCCATCAGACCTGTTCCTCAAAATGTTCAGCCGGCCTGTCAAGTC
>LOND01000030.1:213080-224463 GCA_014220965.1 Paragonimus kellicotti
TAGGTTTCCCGTAAAATTCATAAGAAGTCAATTTTGCAAACAGCTGTTTTCAGTAATTATCACTCAGGCTTTTACAATTACATAAGGTAAATGCGAATTATATATGACAGGCGCGTGTAACACTCAAACACATTCACCAACACTCCCACCCACCCCCAGTAGACTGTGATCCGTACCACTCCTGTGATTTTTTGATGACCTATTTGACACGTTATAATTTTCATATATAATTCGCATTTACCTTATGTAATTGTAAAAGCCTGATGAGAATTACCGAAAACAGCTGTTTGCAAAATTGACTTCTTATGAACTTCAATAGTTAATACAAGCCTTTGTGTTTAATCTTTGGGTTTTCAATGACAAAAGCCCATTAGAGTATGAAAAACGAAAGAGTTTTCGCCAGATGAAAAATACTTGCCATTTGTGCAATATGGTTAGCTTACTGCCTCCAAAAGTGCTCAATAAGCCGGAATTATGCCGACAGTGAGAGCCTCGCGGAAAACTGAAGGGCTGAAGGTCTGGGCGCCGGAAATTTCCACTGTTTTCCTCCATTGATCAAAAAGTGAAACCATCCAGGCGACACAAGGGATTAACAATATTACAAGATCACACGGGAACTGAACAACATATTGCGACTAAGCTACGTATCCCGTTGCAGGGATGTTATTGAACTCATGTGAAGAGAGCCGCAACAACGAGCAACGCCTAGCGAACGGGAGCATAACCGCTGATTAACGAGCATCAAAAAACAGTTTCTTGAGAAGTACGCGGAAAAAAACAGCACGAGTGCATTCAATAATAACGTGCAACTAAGAAGAATTACCGTTGTTACCAACCTAAAACAGATTGGTGGTGAATACACAATCTCGTTGTGCTACAACATGAACACCACAATGGACTCGAGCCTAACCAGAAGGTACTGCGGCTCGTGCCACCGTTCACCTCAACAGTGACGTGGAATATACTTGAAGAGAACGCTGCTAAGAAGATTAAAAACCAATAAAAAAAGATTTGACGGAAGAACTAGGAAATGGTATGAATGCAGGTACGCCATTGACTGAGGAACACTGTCATCTTAGATGGCGTTTCTAACCAAAGATTTGAGTGATCACGAGGACCCAGCCAGACAAGCGACACCTACCCACTTTACTCAATGGAGCAGTCAGGGTCTTCATATTTCGTGACCACGTTGTTGCTTGACCACCACGTGGTTTCACCCAACTGTTGGTGGTCTCAGTATATAATGCCCGGTACGGTAAACGCTCAGCTGGCATGCGGAGTACGTGACCTAACCATCACAGGCTATATGCCTCTTCAGTTCCCAAATCGTCTGGAGGAGTTTTGTCAGTTCTGATATCAACCTCTCCCCACCATCCTTGAAAAGAGAAGGAGAGAGAGGTCTGGTCCAGGAGCCTTATTACGCTTCAATAACTTGAGCTCTAGGACCACTTCTGCTTCCGACGGAGGGCCGTCTGGAACGCAACAACTGACCATTCGGGTCCCGTCGTCTATATGGCTCTGGTCAAGGCCATCAGAACTGTTCCTCAAAATGTTCAGCCGGCCTGTCAAGTCGGCACGGCTGACTGGTGATAGGCGAATTATCTTCACATATGGTCTCACTTACACCGACTCGACGACCAGTACAACCACGGATCAGGGAAAAAGCCTTCTGCTAATTCCCAGATAAAAAGGCTCCTTTCCATCTCTTTTGACTGTTCGACCAAGTAGTGCTCACGGTCTTTGCGCAAGCTTTTAGTCAGCTTGCGTTTAAGTTCTCGACGGTCGTCATCATATTCAGAGCCAGGTGGGATCGAGCGACGCTTGTTCATAAGGTTTATCGACGCGACGGAAATCCAGTTCTGTCGCAACTGAACAGCTCCTTCGGAACATACCTCTTCACAGCATGATTTCATAGCTGCAGCGATTTGTTCCCAGTGTTCGTTAGGATCTCTCACCTGACTCGAACTGGGCAACTTGTTCACCAATGCTTCCTGGTAAGCGTTCTTTACACTCCCTCGCTCGAATGCCAGTTAATCATCCTGCATTGACGAGCGCAACCTCTCAGTAAATGCTTCAAGTGTATTTATGAGTGGTTTACTAAAAACCATAATCTTGGATAAACAGACTCGTAAGAACAGGCGAGGAGTAAAAGCCGGAGGTATAAGCTTAAGTTTTCTGGTTCACTTTTGGTTAATCGATGTACTGATTGCGTCGAAGAAAAGGAACATGTGAGATAATTGAAGAAAAACTAGGCGGTCAGCTTCGAGCTCGAACTCCACATCGCAGCCAGAGCGGTTGTTTGTTTGCAAGGTGTAGGCGCCTTGATGTTGTATGTTTGAATATAGACGTAGCTATTTTTAGTAGTTAGGTCCACTTCCCCTCCCCTCCTCTGTTTTCTTCTTTCTTCCTATATAAGTTTTTTTTTTTTTGTTCTTCTTCGTGGTTGTGTGGCAGTCAAGCATCAGTGTGAACCACTGATGTATTGCTGTCTATGATGATGATGATTGTCACAGTAGTGGGGCGAAGGAGTTTACTTGGACGAATACAGTGATTTGAGAGGACATTCATTCCGGTAAATATTCAGCAACTTCAGTACAAAAGTGTGACACTTAAAGACGCACGAAATGGAGAACGCGCTGGGAAAATGACATGGACTAATGGTGTAAGTCACAAACGTAATAATTCAGCCTGCGGAAATGAAGAAAAGTAGAAGCGAGCTAACTTCCAGCGTTTCCAATGTTACTTACTTTACGAAGCTCGATATCCTTTCCAGATAGATATATGCCCCGTCGAAGGCACATAACAAGGTTTTCCTGGTACTTCCTCCAGAAAATCACTTTGGTTAGGTCTTCTACAAAACAAGCGCAAAACAAATGCACAGTAAGCTAGAGATGATTATCCAGAACATTGCAGAGGTCCGGTATAGTCCGGGCCAAAGTCCAGGTGAGTAAGCAGCCACACAGAACGGCTCTCGAGAGGTGTTGAACATCAAAGTTTCCATAAAAATGTGTGAAATACATTAAAAGCAAGAAACGGAGACCAGCATAAGTGAGGAAGAGATATACTAGAGAGGCACTGTAACAAAGTTATACTTAAATGAAGTTACTTAAATCGAGGAGGTTCACAGAGTGTACTCAACATGCTACTGCTCAACTTCCGATCGTTCTTATTTTCAAGAGTAACTCGGCGAACTAACGCAGATACCATAAGGTCCGAGGGTAGTCAACTGTATTTTACGAACTAACAGGTACGGTAATGAAAGTGAAAGATAACCACGTTCGAAGCACGGGATTTTACACGACTCCAAATCGATTTAAACGCATTCGATAGACGAATGAAGAATACCTAATGAACAGGCTATAATACAAACGGTGATAACTTGAACATCACTCAAGTTCGACCACGGTTTCTGCATTCAGACGGTCAGTTCATTCAGCTCGGCTCGAATTAAAATATTAAATGTTGTCAAACAGAGCACGCCTTCGACCAAATACGGACGCGATGACAACTTCATTGACCTCACATTCGACATGGTTTAAACACCACACTTAAATGATCACAATAGCTGATGAAGTGGGCGTACGTCCAAGAAGAGGAAAAGGAACGGTTATGTTACCTCAAAACGATAACTCTGTGAGCAGGATTTCTCGGTGAAATTGCATATCTTAATTAGTGACGAGCAGAACAATACACACGTACCTAGTGTGTGAATCACAGCCTGATGGTTAACATACTCGTATAGCAAGCATAAGTATCCAGTGGGATAGGGATATATACTACCAACTAACTGTCATCAGTAAACGAAACCCGAACCCAGCGTTTTCACTGAAAGTGACTCAATCAAAGAATTCAACCAAAAGCGAACATTGACCAGTAAGGACCATTTTGCATTAATCAGACGACTTTTGACAAGTATACACAGGTAACGAGAGTGCCTTCAAACATTATCGTAAGCGTTTTCTGCGAATCAATAAACCAACCCAATCTGACACCAGGTGCGTCAGTGCACGTCAGAACCATTCGTGAAGTGTGATGGAGAACTTGACGTGTTCTTTAAGCGTCACAGAGGTCATGGGACTACACTCTACTAATTAGTTCAAAAACGGTCAGCTTAACGAAACACTGAACCATTCACACAAAAACCGGAGGATGATTTAGCAGATATACAGAAACAACTTGATTACGTTCCAAGCCACGTTGCATAGGTCGCTCCTAGGGCTCAATGCGATATTCGGTCAATGAAAAACCAACGCGGAAGCAGTAACGCAGACATTGCAATAACCACGTTACTTCGATTACCTATAATCCTGGGGATGGAAAGGTGTGCAGTCTGTTAACCAGAAAATAAGAAACCATGAGTTCCAAACTAAGATGCTTTATGAAAAATTTGTTTAAAATGATCGATGAGTGAGTGAGAATATCCGAGGACTATTAGATGCCATAACTGTCAAGTGAACAGCGAACCATTGCAGAGAGGGAGTATGTCAAAAAACAATGAGGATTGAACCAATCTCTCTCTCTCACTCCGTTCAACTTTGTTACGGACGACAAAGTTTAAGGGACAACCTCATAGGGATCAGTCTAGTGTCTGTTCCGTCGAAGTTACTCAGTAGCCTCATTTTACGTCGGCTCACTAGGCCCAGAGACAGTGGTATACGCGAAGAATAAACAAGATTGGGATCCGTTCAAGGGTACGTTGGTCACATTTTCACTCTGCGATGGATCTTGGAATATCGGCACTCTTATAGGCAGCCGACGATCGTGGTCTTTTTAGGATCTGAAGGCTGCTTTCGATTCAGTTGCTCGTAACGTTCTCTGGAACTGTCTTCTTCGCAAGGGAGTACCAGAGAAATACGTGAATCTGTTGAGATCACTGTATGCTCACTCTGCAAGCAGGGTGAGGGTTTATGGACAGCTGTCTCGGGCGTTCATCACTTCTAGTGGTGTTCGTCAAGGGTGTCCGATTTCCCCTTCCTGTTCAATTTTGTCATGGACGACATTCTGGAGGACAAGCTTGAGGGAACCGGTGAGCTGGGTGCTGAGCTCTTTCCTGGAGCTAGGTTGACCGACATGGAGTATGCGGATGACATTGTCTTACTTAGCCCCTCTGCCGAAGACATGCAGACCATGCTGAACAAGGTGAATGACCGAGGCTGGTTTGTATGGAATGCGCTTCGCACCTTCAGAATACTGTGTCGAGACTGGGGCATTCCCATTCCAGCCCTCTTTATTGTAAGCAATCCGCTTGAGACTGTGGACAGTTTCACATACTTGGGTAGCACTATCTCGTCAGCTTGTAATATTGCTGATGAGATATCAGCGAGGATAGCAAAGGCACGAGTTGCCTTTGCCAAACTGCGTCATCTGTGGCGTCGAAAAGACGTTCGATTGTCGCTGAAAGGAAGGGTATATAATGCTTGTGTGCGTTCTGTTTTGCTCTATGGTTCGGAAACGTGGCCTGTTCGCAAGGAAGATATCAACAGACTTGCTGTATTTGACCATCGTTGTCTCCGCCAATTAGCCCACATTAAGTGGACTGATCGCGTGAGCAATACGGCAGTTCGCCGGCGCGTATTCCGGAACGCTCGGGATGCGCGATCAATTGGTCAACTACTCACGTTGCACAGCCTGCGATGGTTAGGTCACGTACTCCGCATGCCAGCTGAGCGTTTACCGTACCGGGCATTATATACTGAGACCACCAACAGTTGGGTGAAACCACGTGGTGGTCAAGCAACAACGTGGTCACGAAATATGAAGACTCCTGACTGCTCCATTGAGTAAAGTGGGTAGGTGTCGCCTGTCCTGGCTGGGGTCCTCGTGATCACTCAAATCTTTGGTTAGAAACGCCATCTAAGATGACAGTGTTCCTCAGTCAATGGCGTACCTGCATTCCATACCATTCCTAGTTCTTCCGTCAAATCTTTTTTTTATTGGTTTTTAATCTTCTTAGCAGCGTTCTCTTCTAGGATATTCCACGTCACTGTTGAGGTGAGCGGTGGCCCGAGCCACAGTACCTTCTTGGTCAGGCTCAAGGCCCTTGTGAGGATGATGATGAGGATAATGATAATATATAACAATCCGATTCAACACGTGTGGTGATTTCAGCACATCCCTAGAAGCGCAAATATAAGCGGTACAAAATCACGAACAAGTTTAACTGCAAGGATTTGTTGGTGTAGCTACCGTCTGTGGTATGTTCGTTGCTACAAACCAGTGTCTCAACGCAGAGCGTATCGTGACGTTTGCGGGAAAGAGAGAATCCTGAAGCGATAGATATAGATGAGTTTGACACAGTCGGTCCCGCCAACGTTTGCGGCCCCAGAACACCGCTATCGGAGCCGAGTGGGCTGGACACATACTGCGCTTCACGAAGATAGGCACACGATTCGATTCGATGATAATCCATCTGAAAAGCATAAAAGATAATGTGTTTCTCAGATAACGAAATAAAACGAATCTCATTCCTTTTGCAAAAAAATCGAAGTTCCTGTGACGAAACGTTTACATGTATATATGGCTACGACGAGCGGCCAATCTGTTCCGATGGATTACGAGGTGCGAAAACTGTGTCCATTAGTTCGAGTGGGGGACAGCAAGACAAGCTACCTTGAAAGACCGAAACGGTCACGGGTATACTCAGAGACCCGGGTGACGGCGGCCAATTCTCACAGTTAAGCTAGAGTAGGGATCGTAGTGTGTTTTAAGGATAAGGGAAATTAGCTTGATTAAATCCCAGTAATGGACGTAAAATTTAGTCGTATCATTACAAGAAAGAAGCGACCGAGCCATATGTTTGGCAGTTAGGCGCAGCACACTGGCGATAGCGATCGGCTGTTAGTAACGATTACGTGCATCTCATGGATTCTGCCCATCCACTTACGCAATACAGCATAAAAAACGGTAGTGCTTCACTTCGAGACCATCATATGTCGCCTAATCATGGACGCGAATGGACAACATTAATCTTAGCCACCGGTGGTGCCATCCCATTAGAGATCGCTACCCATTTTGGAGTGACCAGCTTGATTCAGACTAAGCAGATCCTTGTGCACGCTTTGGTCTATCGCTCTGCCACAAAAAAAGGACCTTGACGGGGCGTGACAGCTCATTTAACTCGATCAGCGAGTGGACTAAACCGAACGGTATGATGATCACATAGACTGAATTGCTTGCATCAGGTAGACAAATAAGTAGTGTTCTAATGAACCACAGTCTCCTGGTAACCCAGGTTTGGGGTTAGAAGAAGGCTGACGCCATTTTGCAGAAAAGAGGCGCCAGTCATAGTACACTGCTACCCCCTCGCTGACTTGTAACATAGGATTTTAATTCAAAAGTCTTAGATGAGAACCCTAATCGTTCCCTTGTCTTGGTCAGGGCGTCCTAAAAGTACCGCAGACAACATAGCGCTTAGGCCACGTTTGATCCGTAGTTCTTGTGAGCATTCTACAGGTCAAACAACAGCAATAGGTACACGTAGTAACACTGGCTCGGTAAGTCCCATAACTTACCAATAAGTCTCCGGTTTCCCTAGTTATTGCTTAGCCTTAGAATGCTTTCATTGTCCGTACTCCGAAACAGATCGGTGGTCCAGCCGCTCTTGCTTGGATGTCAGACTCATTCAGAGTCAAAGTTTGTTGCACTTCAGAGATCAGAGTCCAGAACAGTAACCGACGCGTCGAAAACGACAACACCCGTTGTCTCCACTCGATACTGCTTGTACAAGCCGGATGACTCGGTCGTCACCCCTATTGATCAGCATTCGCAGCCGCATTGGTAGACTGGATTCCAGGTAACAGTAGACCCTGTGCCGTCCGTTTCGTAAACTTCGCCGAAGTCAGGATTAGGTGCCAAACCATCAGAAATCTTTCATTGTCTACTTATGTTACAACTGGTTGCAGTGACAGCATGCTAAGGGACACTATTTTCCGGATCTGACTGCTGTTCTCGAGTTGACACACAGGTGGGTTTGAGATGACAGCACACCGCACGGATAATGATCATCAGATCTTGCAACTGTCAGCCGAGCATTGCTTTTCGATATTGCGCAGGTCATTGTTATAACTGGTGCTCTGTTCTCCCGAATCAAACTTGAACGTAGACAGCTGTTAGTCACGGATAGCGTGACCTCATTCGCGACGGTCGTTCATATTGGACCACATACTTGAATTCGGATTATGCGTTGGTATGTTATCACTTTGGTCTTAGTATCGTTGGGCAACGACCATACCAACCCTATCGACTGGTTGTAGAGAAAATGACTAGGCCGGCAGCAAAGCCAAGCGGCCTATAATTTTTAGCTTCGCAGTTCTAACCCCTAAGATCATAATAGCAACCAGATACCAATCTCATAAGCCATTCGTGAAACAGGTACTACAGCATGTAGCGCGGTGGTTTGTGCATTAGATAAACAGTAGATTTCAGCAAAAAAAACTAGGGCTGTAAGTTGTCTGACGGGATAGTCCTCACGGCGGTGCACATAGCAAGTTAGGAGGGATATCCGTAGGAAGCTGAAGCCTGATCACCGATTGTGAACCTTAACCGGTTGAAAAAGTCAGTGAAATATATGTCACTTCTGCTTTCGAGAACACCAGAAGAATCGGGTCCAGGGCGTCAGGCTGTTAATAAAACTGTCAACGAGGCGGACGGCACACACCATAATTAAATCAAGCAGGCTAGATAGCTGGGCTGATAACTCAGATAATTAACTTAGCAGTCAATTGCTTCTGCAGTTTTACAGTAACAAATTCGTAAGGTAGTGTCTTGGTCGACAGTCAGAATCACATACCAAAACTGAGGTCTGTTTAAGCAGTTCGGCTCTCAAACGTAACATGACTGTCAGATCGAGAGGATCCCGTGCCGGCTGTTTCCAAAGAATATGGAGAGGCGTTAGTGGGGGTTTGGGCTCAACTTGTGTGAACGACGGAGAACATCCTCCTCTGCTAGGGGTACTCGATGACAATTCCCATATCCAAGATCAAATTCAGGGATCCTTATAAAAACCACAGGAGGAACAGCTTGATGCCTTTCATACTTGGATTACTGGTTATCGAATCACTTCAGTTTGAGAGGCAGATATAAGGGAAGAACAGGCAAGGTTCCAGTGTGCACGTGGATGTGTTCATCAAATTTTCGTTCATTGCCCAAATTTGAGCAGCGTCATAAAAAACCGCCAGGAAACAAGTTCCGTTTTTCTCGACTATAAAGATGCGTTCGACTTAGCGGATTGATCGACATTATCAAGACTGCTCAAATGATGGCGTCTACAGAAAACGTACGTGAACATATCGTGGTCGTTTTATTCGTATATTTCAATCCAGGTTAGGATTTAGGCTGAACAATCCGACAGTTTTGTCAGTAAGAGCGGCGTACGCTGGGGCTGTCAACTGTTATCGTTCTGCTTACCTTTATCACAGACGGAGTATTAGAGGATTGTCTGCAGTAATAAAAAAAATGTCAACGAGGACATCTTACCTAGTAAAAGACTGACTGATCTTAACTGTGTTAACGACAAGGTGTTGATGGCTGCCAATTTCTAAGCAGCATAGATGATGCCGGGCGCTGTTTCGTGCTCTGTTACATACTTTGAAATGCGATAAGTGGCCTCAATTTACGAGTGTGCTAAGACTATATAGGTTTAATGTTAGTACATTAAGTTATGGAGGTTGCTGACCGGTTTGTGTACTTAGGAAGCTGCATCCGCAAATAAGCCAGTATAGGAAATGAAATGAAACTTCGAATTTTCCAAACAATTGCGATATTTACTAACCAGGAACACCTCTGATGACAGAGAAGCAACTCTTTGAGGCTTGACGGTTGTGTAACTAAGGCGACTGTGAGGACTGCGTTACTTTAAAACTGTGAAACTCGGCGACATAAAGTGGAAAACATGAATCGTCTTCAAATGTCTGTGCCCGATCAGTCGCGTCCAGTAGTGCAAACGAGTAAGCGACCAACAGGTTAGGATACGGATATTCGATAGTAAGTGCCAAACTAGATCACTTGTTCAATTTTCAAATACGCAAAGACTTAGATGATCAGCCTACGTACGAAAAAGCCCAGCTAATCGACAGCCACATCGAACACTTTCTGCGGATGCCACGGCATAGTGGCGTAAAGTGCGAAGTGGACAAACGATGATATGGCATGGACAAACTAAATAATTTACCAAAGTGTTAGTCAATGCTGATCTGATTCGTTTTCCGAGCACTCGGCTCGCGACTCACACAGTCTGCGGCCGGAGTCTATAGGTGGGATGGTGGCTAACATGACTCATTAGCATGAATGCTGTCGTTGTTTGGCCGAGTTGTCAGTGAAATGCACGCAACTAACGAAACAGGGCAGTGAGATTCGTAATGAGGCTATATTGTTGATGACAACATACTTACACCTATACACAAGTTGTTTTTGCAAGGTGTAGATATATTGACATCTCGGTGGTTGGCGATACTTCGTGGACTATTGTCATAACCAACGGTAGCTCAAGCCATGGTATCCACGGATACGGCTCGAAGCTGAAAATGATGATGCAGGTTGGGAGTAACCATATGCTCTCCAGGACGACGAGACAGAATGTACAGTTATCGAATGGATATATATCCATCAACTTGCGAGGGTCGTCTGAGTAGGACGTGTTGCGTTGATTAAGAATTTGGATCCGCTTTCGGGTCTCGCTTCGGCAGAGGGCGTGTAGATGGAACGCAACTAGACCCAGAACAGCTGGTGCAGCGAACAAGAGCCCTGGGCAACCGAGTATAGTGAATGAATATGCAAAAAGAAACACTATCAATCGCAACCACGTGTTCAGTCCCAAGAGTTGTCAAGTAACCTGGAGGACTATCGAGAAGACCTCCGCACTAAGAGCAAGCGTGCCTCTAAACAGATGTTTCCAAACGAAGGCGATACCGTCCATTGGAAGGCGATAATGACAAATTAAAACAGAGAAACCTCCAAAGACCTGAACATACTGTACTAAGATATTGTATCTCAGCGACTGTTACTCTGATGTTGATAACGTGATAGCATTGTGGCAAGCTCATATAACATGATGACCTTTGAACCCATACGCAGTGTTACATTGAATAAAATAACACGTTAAGTTACCACTTGTGTCACCACCTGTTGTTTACGAAGCTAAGAGGGTAGACAGCTGAGAGGGATTGGGAACTACTGTTCCACACTATTCAGACCATCATTTATATCAGGCAATAGTGTAACTTTGCTTCCTCTGCTACGTAATTGCACTGAAAGTCCAAAAGTTTGTTAACTATGTTATAAGGGAATAAGATGGCTCCAAGTTCATGGATCGCCGCGGGAACTTGGCTCAGGACTTTGAAAGAAAACTCACCAGGCCAAAGCCATCTCATTCAAATGTGACCGACAG
>LOND01000030.1:226811-243728 GCA_014220965.1 Paragonimus kellicotti
CAAGTTGTTTTTGCAAGGTGTAGATAAGTCGATTGTGTATGTGTGAGTTTAGACATGGTTATTTTTTTTGTAAAGCGAACTACCGATGTGGTTGTTAACGATGATGGTGTAGATATTTTATCGCTAGCTCAGAGAGAGTGTTCAAATGAAAAATAAGCAATGAGAGTGTAAAAAACTCTTATCGAACAGTACTGATAGTCAACCTTCTCATGTCACAAGAATGGAGAGATCGATACAGGTGAGTATCCTAAAATCTAGGCAAACCTGTCGCGAAAGGAAATGTTCCAAAGATACACTGCAGATACGAGTGGCTTTCTACCGTTCGGATTGAGCTGACGAGCAAACTTCGATTATTTAGTGCGGCAACTGACAGTTGGAAGAAACCGTTAGGTGGTCAGAAGCAGAAGCGGTCCAAGCCTACGAAAGTGATGACCACTCATTAAACAAGACTAGTAGATTCCATTTGGTTGAAAATTTCGCGACCACTAACAATGCTGGTTGGAAACGTCCTCAGCTTTAGCAGCGTCGTATTCAGTGGTGCACCTGCGTCCGTTAGACTGTTGCCTATATATCCATATAAGTCTGCGTCGTTTTTTCTGTCCGGCAATTCTTTCTTATGCATGTGTGCTTATATGTTTAGTCGGCTGTTGGGTGAACTACTGTCAGGACCAAGAACAAACTGGAGCATAAAGACGACGGGTGCTGTTCGAATCTGGTATTTAGACATCGGGTTTTTCATACCAGTTCTTCATAGAGTTTCTACATGTTGATGAGTACGTAGCTCGATCAGCCGTTCATCAAGGCAATTCGAAAGTAGACGACGTGAAAATGGAAGAAAAGTACGAGAATCATAGGGAGAAAAACGAAAAACTAGTATTGTTAAGCATCGCCGCGTCCATTAACCGGACGACGCGTTTGGGCCAACTTTACTCAAGCAGCAGAAGTCAAGGGCCTTTACGCTCTTAAGACCAGCATCATACTTGTATTTCTAACAGGCGTTCCAGGGGTTTCAACACGAAAAGAAATCAACGCAAGCGTAGAACAATCAACAGATAAATAAAAATGATTTCCAGAAAAAGAAAGAAAACTCACCAGGCCAAAGCCATCTCATTCAAATGTGACCGACAGACACGACGTGCTTAGTAATGACGCTCTGTCGGAGGATTAAATTATTGAAAGGTGATAAAGTTACAGGTCAATAACTTCACACTTAAGCTCCTTTCAAGGGTGGTGACAAGACGTTGTTGTCTCATTGGCCGCACTCCTTCGTTCTCTACTGGAGATAGAAGAGATGCCTCGTGATTAACGTTTATGAACAATGATCTTCATCTTAAAAGAAGTTGGTAGAATATCACGTGATAACCAAAAATGAAGTACCTATTTTTTTCGCATCAAAGATTCGCAAGAGTATCACAAAGCTGCAGCCTTCAAAATACAAGGAGAACGAAAGAGAACAAAATCTGGCAGGTTTCTGACTTGGACGCAGGTGTATTGACCATACATCAATTTAGTGACAGGCACTACAACATAGGTGCTTCTAAACATAACGGTCGTACTATGTAGAGATCCAAAAACTGCTTCTGATCCAGTCCGAACAACGTCTTGTTCAATAATACTTGCAGACTAGCGACGAATAAGTGGAGATACGTTTCTTGTAAACTCAGGAACACCTTAAACCACCGCATCACCTCCTGGCGAGATGTCAACCGCAGTCAGTAGCGTCTACATCGCAGTCCTGGAAGGATGCCCGAACGACTCCGTCATCGAACGTCAGGATATTTTCATCGTCGGGAGTTAGTGACAGCAAAAGAGACTTGACATGAGTTGTTCATTTCTGAGTATCCATTAAAAGGCATGTCAAAAGACACAACCATAAACATCCCCATGAACAGTTGATGTGTATTCATATCCGTGGGTGTGGTAAGTCACCAACCTTTCCGTTGACACGTGTATATACACGCTTGCAATCGTCGCTCCAAGCTCAATTCTTCCTGGCGTTGCGGCCTGACTTTCAGCTTCCGTTCGTTCGAATCGTGCCATACTGTCCATCATGATTTCGTACATTATACAAGAGACAAACGGAGTAGGTGACCCAACCAACCTAAACTATGCATCTCCATTAAATCGGCTCTTGAATGCGAACCTGCAGGTTCCCCCCGTGCTCACACAAATCAGCTGATTTGTTGCTAGCTAACTGGTGGAAGCAATGGTGATCAACTACCGAGTTCTTACATGCACCTTACATGCGAATGGACCAACTCACCGATCCGTAGGGCGAAACTGAGTGTACGCTTGGATCGCACACATACACATTTATTCAATAACCGGACTTCTTTGCAACTATACAGATGATGAGGATTTGTGAATACATCATGTACCTCCGCTGTTCTAACGGACATCACGTTAGCTACATTACAAGCTGATGAGATGCCACTACCGGGACAGGCGGAGCGAACAACTATCAGGCTGCTTGTCTGCAATGACACATAATATCATGGTTAACCCAATCTTGCGACAACAATTAAAACTTTAATCGAAGTGCTGGGATTTCCATTATCTCAAGCTGATACCACCCATACTTGATTACAGTCTTAGCATTCAAACAAGCCTTTTGACCGGCTCATGTCGTAGACGAAAACGTCCGAACTATACAGAGTCATACCATCTAACGCATTCAACATGGTCTGCTTGTATGAAGAGATCTTGGAGACCTCTGAGTGCTCCCTCCAAAATGTCATACATCCCACTGATTCGGGTGAGAAGGGAGAACTGGATAATCCTGTGCAACGTGATCTGAAGTGGAAGACAATCGGGATAGCTGTCTGTGAATATGCACTCCTCCTCAGCATGCGTGTATACTGAGTTCACCCGAATTCTTCTACGACGTAGGGGTCCTTAGGAGACATGTAGAGCAACCGAATCAAAGCAACATTTAGGTCCGCAAGTAGTACGATTGTTGATAATGTCAAGAAGTGTTGACGAACTGTTACCTGTTGCGATCACTCAACTCGCGGGCTAAAAATGCTGTTAGAGATAAGAATGTGCCGCAGCTAGTTGAGCGCCTGCGTTGATGTCACTGTAAGAATCTCTACTCAACCTTGATTTATGGATCTGTCTTTTTAAGTTAGATTTGACCTTCTGGGGCATCCCACGTCACTGTTGTGGTAAACGATGACCTAACTCATGATATCTTTTTATCAGAAGCATGGTCATTATGGAGGAATGAATGAATGGTGGTTGTTCACGACGAAGCCCACCTTGCACATTGTATCTGACGGGTTCGTGAGAATCGGGAACTATGCCAGTGGCAAAGGTGGATGTGAATAACGACAAACATTAGGTTGAAAGAAACAAAGAGGGCAATGGAGCAGCTGGCAATTGATATATCCTTGCTGAGAAAAGCATAGAAGAACGAAGAACAAACTGCTTTCGCTGTGAGAAAAAGCACTGGTGGATGAATTGCCGCAATCGGTAGGTAAGGAGGTTCACAAATAAAGCGTTATTACATGAGTCTTTTTTTATTGGGATGGTCAGTTAGTGATTGAGAACTTTTTGGGTGATCATACATACAACTATTGAAACTGACGGGACAATTGAGCAATGCTTGGTCGATAAGAGAGGGGCAATTTCGGTGAATGGTCGTAGAGGGAGCGCACCACATAACCGACGTCTATGATGATCAAAAAGATCGTCGACCAGGAATTTGTAACGTGACCTTACAACGAATAAAAACTACACTGTAAGTGAACCGGTGAATTGAGACCAACAGAACGATATGAACAACTATTAAAATGCTCTGAATTTTAATTACCATGAGTCGCATTCCCCAGGAGTGTTGTAAACCAAGTCATATCAAAAACATGCTCAACGTGGCACCTAAACTTTTCGACCATAATCATATTAAAGCTGGTGCAGGTATTCTGCATAATACGTTTGGTTTCTTAATAAAGAACAAGTTTTATAAGATGTTTGCTAGGAACCACGTAGAAAGGAAAGTACTGATGCGTACATCACGACAAGATTACAGTGTGCGACAAAAACCGCGAAATGAATTACGCGGTTAATAATTTTTGAAAGTTATTAGCAATCACGAAATGACCCTTACGAAGGAGCATTTTCTTATCTCCCAATATTTATTCGAACGGCGTTCTACTGCAATCGAATAGTCAATTTTATTAACGAAAGTAAGCGACCATTTAGACAAAACTGCACAGATTAATTCAAAATAACTCACTTTGTGCACCATAAGCTGATATCTTCCATCAGGTAGAAGTACGGGTATGGTGGCACTTGGCTGCAGACGAAGGTAAGCCACACCGAGGATTTGGTCTTTTGATGCTACAAACGGGAGAATAGAAACAACAACCATGACCAACGCACGGAAACTCCAACGCATGAGAAAACCTTTCACAGTTCACCTGTACGTTCTGCTACAAAAATAGGCCCAAAAATAGGAACGAGGCAGAGTTTGTAATAAGTCCTTACAGCATCTGATTTTCGTAGTAAGAGCGACAGGCATAACAATGACAGAACAGAACACTTTCTGTCAGTTTTACGATGCACGTAAATTTGTCATTTTTCGTCGTTTTTGTTAATGTCTGTGGTTTTTTTTTAGAAAGAAATTGGAGTAATAACAAATAAAGTGGGTCTCTAATGAACGATACTCAGTATCCTTTAGGTCTCGGGCGATAAGCCGGGTAGGACCAGCTGTGATACCACTCTGAGGGTAAACAAAAATTCCGATTACATCCGGACTATCACCCATTACGGTGAGTGCAGACACCACTCCTTGTAAGTCTTGCAGACGTACTTTGCACCTAAAGGGTGTAAAGCACGCATCATTCCGTGAAATTTCAATCGCTAAGCACTTTAGGGGGTCTTGGACCGTCAGTGTGTTGCCAGTAAGCAAGACGATATCAACGGCATAGGCCAAGTCTAAGATGCAGTTTCCTAGGAAGTCCTACGTTATCAATTATGAGACCATTCAGAGCTTTATGCAGAATAATGTCGGCTAAAAAGTTGAAGGAGGAAGAAGAGACATAACCTTGACGTGCTCCGCTGGAGGCGTGGAGAGACAGCGGTAGCTTGCATAGGGCACTAACTCCATCTCACAATACAATACCTTTAGAATGGATATAGAGTGATCAAATACGGCATTCCCCGACAGGCAATACAGACAACTATGTTGACAGAATCGAATTTTAGTTGATGTCCAGGAACGCGACAACTTTTGGACTTGAAAAGAGGTGGCGGTGTTCATGCGGTTAATGGAGGATGGGGCTTTGATCAATATAGTCACGGAGTGCATGAAATTCAACTCATCCCTCGCGATATTGTTTCTTACGCTTTTCGAACAATCTGTGGAGCATAACAGACACTTACCACTCAAGCGTAACTAAAACTATATTGACATCTCGGTGGTTGGCGATACTTCGTGGACTATTGTCATAACCAACGGTAGCTCAAGCCATGGTATCCACGGATACGGCTCGAAGCTGAAAATGATGATGCAGGTTGGGAGTAACCATATGCTCTCCAGGACGACGAGACAGAATGTACAGTTATCGAATGGATATATATCCATCAACTTGCGAGGGTCGTCTGAGTAGGACGTGTTGCGTTGATTAAGAATTTGGATCCGCTTTCGGGTCTCGCTTCGGCAGAGGGCGTGTAGATGGAACGCAACTAGACCCAGAACAGCTGGTGCAGCGAACAAGAGCCCTGGGCAACCGAGTATAGTGAATGAATATGCAAAAAGAAACACTATCAATCGCAACCACGTGTTCAGTCCCAAGAGTTGTCAAGTAACCTGGAGGACTATCGAGAAGACCTCCGCACTAAGAGCAAGCGTGCCTCTAAACAGATGTTTCCAAACGAAGGCGATACCGTCCATTGGAAGGCGATAATGACAAATTAAAACAGAGAAACCTCCAAAGACCTGAACATACTGTACTAAGATATTGTATCTCAGCGACTGTTACTCTGATGTTGATAACGTGATAGCATTGTGGCAAGCTCATATAACATGATGACCTTTGAACCCATACGCAGTGTTACATTGAATAAAATAACACGTTAAGTTACCACTTGTGTCACCACCTGTTGTTTACGAAGCTAAGAGGGTAGACAGCTGAGAGGGATTGGGAACTACTGTTCCACACTATTCAGACCATCATTTATATCAGGCAATAGTGTAACTTTGCTTCCTCTGCTACGTAATTGCACTGAAAGTCCAAAAGTTTGTTAACTATGTTATAAGGGAATAAGATGGCTCCAAGTTCATGGATCGCCGCGGGAAAGAAAACTCACCAGGCCAAAGCCATCTCATTCAAATGTGACCGACAGACACGACGTGCTTAGTAATGACGCTCTGTCGGAGGATTAAATTATTGAAAGGTGATAAAGTTACAGGTCAATAACCTCACACTTAAGCTCCTTTCAAGGGTGGTGACAAGACGTTGTTGTCTCATTGGCAGCACTCCTTCGTTCTCTACTGGAGATAGAAGAGATGCCTCGTGATTAACGTTTATGAACAATGATCTTCATCTTAAAAGAAGTTGGTAGAATATCACGTGATAACCAAAAATGAAGTACCTATTTTTTTCGCATCAAAGATTCGCAAGAGTATCACAAAGCTGCAGCCTTCAAAATACAAGGAGAACGAAAGAGAACAAAATCTGGCAGGTTTCTGACTTGGACGCAGGTGTATTGACCATACATCAATTTAGTGACAGGCACTACAACATAGGTGCTTCTAAACATAACGGTCGTACTATGTAGAGATCCAAAAACTGCTTCTGATCCAGTCCGAACAACGTCTTGTTCAATAATACTTGCAGACTAGCGACGAATAAGTGGAGATACGTTTCTTGTAAACTCAGGAACACCTTAAACCACCGCATCACCTCCTGGCGAGATGTCAACCGCAGTCAGTAGCGTCTACATCGCAGTCCTGGAAGGATGCCCGAACGACTCCGTCATCGAACGTCAGGATATTTTCATCGTCGGGAGTTAGTGACAGCAAAAGAGACTTGACATGAGTTGTTCATTTCTGAGTATCCATTAAAAGGCATGTCAAAAGACACAACCATAAACATCCCCATGAACAGTTGATGTGTATTCATATCCGTGGGTGTGGTAAGTCACCAAACCTTTCCGTTGACACGTGTAGATACACGCTTGCAATCGTCGCTCCAAGCTCAATTCTTCCTGGCGTTGCGGCCTGACTTTCAGCTTCCGTTCGTTCGAATCGTGCCATACTGTCCATCATGATTTCGTACATTATACAAGAGACAAACGAAGTAGGTGACCCAACCAACCTAAACTATGCATCTCCATTAAATCGGCTCTTGAATGCGAACCTGCAGGTTAGCCCGTGCTCACACAAATCAGCTGATTTGTTGCTAGCTAACTGGTGGAAGCAATGGTGATCAACTACCGAGTTCTTACATGCACCTTACATGCGAATGGACCAACTCACCGATCCGTAGGGCGAAACTGAGTGTACGCTTGGATCGCACACATACACATTTATTCAATAACCGGACTTCTTTGCAACTATACAGATGATGAGGATTTGTGAATACATCATGTACCTCCGCTGTTCTAACGGACATCACGTTAGCTACATTACAAGCTGATGAGATGCCACTACCGGGACAGGCGGAGCGAACAACTATCAGGCTGCTTGTCTGCAATGACACATAATATCATGGTTAACCCAATCTTGCGACAACAATTAAAACTTTAATCGAAGTGCTGGGATTTCCATTATCTCAAGCTGATACCACCCATACTTGATTACAGTCTTAGCATTCAAACAAGCCTTTTGACCGGCTCATGTCGTAGACGAAAACGTCCGAACTATACAGAGTCATACCATCTAACGCATTCAACATGGTCTGCTTGTATGAAGAGATCTTGGAGACCTCTGAGTGCTCCCTCCAAAATGTCATACATCCCACTGATTCGGGTGAGAAGGGAGAACTGGATAATCCTGTGCAACGTGATCTGAAGTGGAAGACAATCGGGATAGCTGTCTGTGAATATGCACTCCTCCTCAGCATGCGTGTATACTGAGTTCACCCGAATTCTTCTACGACGTAGGGGTCCTTAGGAGACATGTAGAGCAACCGAATCAAAGCAACATTTAGGTCCGCAAGTAGTACGATTGTTGATAATGTCAAGAAGTGTTGACGAACTGTTACCTGTTGCGATCACTCAACTCGCGGGCTAAAAATGCTGTTAGAGATAAGAATGTGCCGCAGCTAGTTGAGCGCCTGCGTTGATGTCACTGTAAGAATCTCTACTCAACCTTGATTTATGGATCTGTCTTTTTAAGTTAGATTTGACCTTCTGGGGCATCCCACGTCACTGTTGTGGTAAACGATGACCTAACTCATGATATCTTTTTATCAGAAGCATGGTCATTATGGAGGAATGAATGAATGGTGGTTGTTCACGACGAAGCCCACCTTGCACATTGTATCTGACGGGTTCGTGAGAATCGGGAACTATGCCAGTGGCAAAGGTGGATGTGAATAACGACAAACATTAGGTTGAAAGAAACAAAGAGGGCAATGGAGCAGCTGGCAATTGATATATCCTTGCTGAGAAAAGCATAGAAGAACGAAGAACAAACTGCTTTCGCTGTGAGAAAAAGCACTGGTGGATGAATTGCCGCAATCGGTAGGTAAGGAGGTTCACAAATAAAGCGTTATTACATGAGTCTTTTTTTATTGGGATGGTCAGTTAGTGATTGAGAACTTTTTGGGTGATCATACATACAACTATTGAAACTGACGGGACAATTGAGCAATGCTTGGTCGATAAGAGAGGGGCAATTTCGGTGAATGGTCGTAGAGGGAGCGCACCACATAACCGACGTCTATGATGATCAAAACAATTGGAGACCATAACCCGCCAGCTGACGGTGTGGAAGAATGCGGGATGAGCATATGCAGTAAAACCGGGAGACCTCGTTTTTACTGTCTCCAGAAATCATGCAGACGATCTTTGGAGCCGACTTTCTGGCTACAACATATGTCGTTATTGACCTGCAGTTCAAGAGGCCGTCGACCAGGTACGAATCACCAACACTTGCAAAATGGCGTCAACCAAATTTGCAACCAATTCGCACAGCCCACCTGCTCCAGCCCACGGCTGAGAAATACATTTAACTATACAAGAATGACGATAACCTATGCGGCTCCTGCAACTGGATTTCACATGAAATTCCAACAACCAAAAAATTCCGGTCGCAAGGACCCCGCAGGATATCAGTTCATCTCGAATACGGAATGAAAAGATTGATACAGTGCACGCTTACAGACGGTGTTATCGAAGAGACCAACAGTCCGTAAAACCCGTCTGGTCTCCTGGTGGAAAAATCCAACGAGGAATGTCGCTTTTATCTGAAGTTTATAAGAATCGACGCAGTAAAGCAGGATACGCTTGTACAAACACAGTCCGTCGCAGATGTTTGCGATAAGTTGCAACAAGCAAATTTGTTCATGGAGTCGGATTTTCTCTCCGAATACTGGCAGAGGGTAGTTAAACCCACATCCATGGTGGGCAAAGACAGTATTAATTCAAATGCATGCCATACAACATATCCGAGCAGCGTTTATACTTTGACGCTTGATGGGTTAACTAATAAAACAACTGGATAATACAACGGTATGTGGGTAGCGTTTATACCGGTGCGAGAATGACGAACGAATGTTGTAACGGCGGACGCCAATGAACGAGGTGTTGAGGCAGTACTTCAGCAGAAAGAGGGGGCATTCAGAAGGGACTCAATCACGAAAAATCTGGACTTCGGCTGGATTCGAACGAGCGACAGAAACACCATGCCTGAACGCGGCAAGCGCTCTACCAGCTGAGCTACGAAGCCACGCCAGAAGCTCGGAAATTTCACATTTGCATTCAGTTGCCCACCTAACCTACTGTGACACACGTTAGGGCACTTGAAGCTTCTGTTGCTGGTTCGAATCGAGCCGGAGTCAAGATTTTTCGCCATTGGGTCTCTTCTACATTATCAAATCTGCCACACTACTTATCAGTACAGCAAAGAGAATCAAATATGCCAGCAGACCAGAAGTATTCAACCGATGAGGAGTGATTGGCAATCGTCTGGGAACTGGACACACAGAGGTCGTACCTGTAAGGTCAAGATTTTCTGACAGAGACGAACGGCATGTCTCTAGAGTGGATGATGATTACGAAAGACCTGATAGGCACAATGGGCTGATGGGCAATGCGTCTAAATGAATGATTTTACGACCGGTCAGGCGCGGGGTCCAGCTGACTTTCTTTCTCGGTCGCAGGTTGCTGAAAAACGTTCTAAAATAACTTCTGGAGTGAACGGTTTAGCAATGGAACAGAACAGGCAAGCACCAGTGCATTCACCGTGTTAGGATAAAGTCCTCCGGAAAATGATTGACGCTTTGGCAACAGGCGTGGGGATCCTAACAAACATTGAGGAGCTGAAAATGATCGCTTCTGAATGAAAAAGAACGTAGCGGCATGACGAAGGCAGTTTCTGTGTGGCGATCATTCCGAGTCACATGAGGAGAAAACTGGTAGTCAATTGCCATGGAATGGCACACGGGACGCACTAAAACGTAGGAATTACTGAAACAAAAGACACACTGGTCGAAGATAAAAGACGACGTGGTGATCCACGTACCTGTCTGCCAACAATCTCAGTTACTGAAGGACGACAGTGTAGAAATCCAACAGCCATTACAAACTATCTCCGAAATATGATATTTCTAGTCAATGAATCTAATGCGCTTGCTTCCAGTGAACGATCGCGGTAACCAGAACGTTTTGCCCATGAAAGAACAATTTATCGTTGGAGTGAAGTGACCGGCGTTCCCGACCAGAAGGCGTCGACAGTGGGAGAGATGGTAATGAAGTACATCGTGGTGAACCAAAGGCTGGCTTGACGGATGAGAAATTACATTTTGAAGGCGAGGAATTTTGAACGCATAAACAGCAACTGGGAATCAAGCGCACACAGATGATTACATATTACCGACAGATAAATGGATTGACTGAATCCAAAAAAAAAACGAACAATCAAAGAATGATTACCAGCCAAGGGAAGAGACTGGTAATAAAATTTACCGCTGGTGTTGCTAACCCACTAAGTGTCTGTTCGGACGAGTCCGAAAAAAACAACCATTCCAGTTGACGAACGGCAAGACCCGTTGACTTCCAGTAGATGAAGATACAAGAACGCGGTCACAGTGCAGCAATTCCACCGGAGAATAATTCGCCGAAAGAAAAAGTTAACCTAAACCTGGAAGTCATGCAGGTACATGCAAGATAGGCATCAACAGTTTAAAGACTTGGCAAGGCCGGAAATAGTTAATCTAAGAGTACGCATGAAGTATCAAAACTATTGGATCACAGGTGCTGGTGGCCCAAGCTCAAGTTTCTGTTCGAGTGTAAGGGTCGATACGCGTATCCCAAGCATTGCCCGGTATACACGCCGTTGTTGTAACGAGCAGACCAATTGTAAGCAACCATCACATGTGCACGCAACGCATACTCAACGGAACACGGCAGACACGGATAATCGGTTTAGATAACCGAGACGTATTGTAATCTCGCGACCTGTGACTTCTGAAAACAAACGCACATTTGAACGAACGTACGTTGATCATAAAAATATGAGGTCATTTTTCAAGATATCCAACTTCGTCCTGCCATTTCCTGTTTACGCTCCTTTATGCTATAACTCTCCTAATGTTTTCAACTTACATGTTCTTTTTCCGAATGTAGTTATTTTCATTTTCCTCTTAGTTTATTTAATGCGATGTTGAGTTCCTCGAACCTTCTACTCTCCAAATAGAGAAAGCGAGTTGAGGAAATTGAAACAAATTTATTCAGTTCTTCCTTGTCGTCAGCGTAACTCAGCAGACGAGACTGGATGCTGGAGTTTTGTGAAATTGATAACCGCCAGATGTCGCGTTATTCGGCTGTTTATCAGTGTGACGAGAAAAAGTGCAACAATTACGAACTGTCAGAATGACTAATAGTTATAACACGAACATAGCTAAACGTCAGTGTGGCAGTGCTCTCTTGGTTCTTGGGACTTTGTTAACCAGTTTCAACCTGATTTTCCGTGTAATCACTGCTTATATTGTAACCGTTTGCCGCTGTCTACTTGTTCCGTTTTGGTCAACCCCGCACATCGTAACTTGTGTACGTCCTGCAGTATGATTCACTTCAAGCCCTTGTATTCGGGGAACATATTTACTAATTCAATTATTTTATCATACACTACTCTTTTGTTGCTAATTTCCTCCCTGGTTTCTGTTCGTTTGCTTGCTTTTTATCCGACCCAGAAGAAAAACTCGTGCTTACTCTTTCATTCAGCTTATATTCCACTTCCTTTCACTTTTCGTAATCTCAGTTCGGCACGATCCGCCCAAATCTCAAGCCAGATTATCCTCTGTTCAGCTTGATTGATATGATGCAACAATGTCTGGGCAGCTTTGTGACAGATCAACCGCATTTGAGCATGGAGGCACTTCCTGCGGTGTTGCGTACTCATGTGGACCGAAGTTTATTGGATCAGGCAGTCGATCTGCGTCAGGCCGCTTTCGATCAGCTACTTTCATTGTGGAATGCACTTAGTAAGAGATGTGTTTGTCTGTGTTTAGATTTGCATCTCGCTTTTGTGTCTCTATGTCGTTTAGTGCCGAAATTTTCCCTTGTCCTCCTGCTTGGTTCTAGTGGAAAAGAGTCATCACTGTTCATCGTACACTATTTTTTAGATGACTTACCAGAGTTAAATGAATTCAGTCTGATCGGATTTGTTGCGTTTAACTTCTGATCCCATGTGCAAACAAACTTGTCTTCAGTTGTTTTTCATCAGTCTAATAGAACGTCACTTGTTTAACAATATGTTGACAATCAAGTCTCTTTTAACATGTGCATTCGGATGTTGGTTGGCTTGAACAAAGCACATTTTCGCTCTGTAGCGGATGATTGTTTCTATCATCAACGCATTTGTGCAGCGTTTTTATATCTGTCTAGGTTCTAAGCTGTCTCGCTGATGACGCCTTACTTTCACTCACAGCTCGGTTGTTTGTTTGCAAGGTGTAGGCGCCTTGATGTTGTATGTTTGAATATAGACGTAGCTATTTTTAGTAGTTAGGTCCACTTCCCCTCCCCTCCTCTTTTTCTTCTTTCTTCCTATATAGGTTTTTTTTTTCTTCTGTGGTTGTGTGGCAGTCAAGCATCAGTGTGAACCACTGATGTATTGCTGTCTATGATGATGATGATGATGATGATGATGATGATGATGATGATGATGATGATGATGATGATGATGATGATGATGATGATGACGCATAAATATATGTCTAGGTCCTGATCGTGTAACCGATTCTTTATTTCCCTCGTTATCGCTAGACACCAAGCCCTTAGAGAGCAGCTCTTAGGTAGATGGACTGTTTTTCTGTTTCCCCAACACAATCGGTCATTCCGTACACTACACCTTCCATACTTCCTCGGTATGACCAGGCTGGGTACTCTCGACAGATACCACTTGCCACGGATCTACATTAGTACGCACATTGTAGGCAACAGTTGGCATCATGAGTGATACGTCTCGATTGTCGTACTTACTCCTATGCTAACTTAGACCCGTAACATCGTAACCTGATTCGCCGAGTATGATGTCATCATCATCATAGACAGCAATACATCAGTGGTTCACACTGATGCTTAACTGCCACACAACCACGAAGAAAAAAACCTATATAGGAAGAAGAAGAAAAAGAGGAGGGAGGGGAAGTGGACCTAACTACTAAAAATAGCTACGTCTATATTCAAGCGTATACACCTTGCAAACAAACAACCGAGCTGTAAGTGAAAGTAAGGCGTCATCAGCAAGACAGCTTCCTTACGGCTTTCACTGCCCCGCATCATTAAGTGCACTCACTTCACAGACAACTCGGCCAAACAACGACAACATTCACGCCACTGAGCTCGATTAGCCGCCATCTCACCTAACGTCTCAAGCCACCGGCCGCAGCGTCGGCAAACAGTGCTCGGTGTGGCAAACGACTAGCTGGCATCCTTAGTACATGACCCAACCATCTAAGTCTGTGCAAATGTAGCGACTGAACAGTACATGAGTGAATTAGCACAATGACACGATATGCCGGCAAAACCAACCAGAAGCAGATCACAGACTCGTGTTAACAATGCGTCGATCGGAGAGAACTCGTTGACGAGTGACAAGAAATCAATGATTCGCAGAAGTATATAGTGAGCAACGTGGCCAATGGGTACTATGACAAGATTCAAACGAACGGAAACTAAAGGGTAGTTCTCAACGCCGGGAACACAAGGAGTCGGAAGCGACGACTACAAACGCATAGTGCAGTGTGCGGAACGTGTCAACAAAGAGCATAGCAATTCACTACTATAAACGGAGGTGAATGTACGTCAGCCGTACAAAATGATGCTCGTGTTCATGGTTGTGCATTTTCACTCACATCGTAATGTGTTTTCAGATAAAAACGTCTCCTACATCAGGCGTCCTTTGCGATCACAACAGGCTGACAGAGCGTTTGCCCCACTAGGCATGCCTCAGTTGGAAGAAAACTTAAAGTGGCCAAACGAGAACGTGGTCACGTGCTATGAAAGCTTTGACAGCTTCATTGAAAAAGACTGGTAAGTTTCGTCTGCTTGGTTGGAACATTGCGACCATCTACACAGCTGGTTGAAAACGCTCTGACAGAGCAGTGTGTCACAAGCAGCAGTGTGCTTACAACCGTAGAGTAATGAACTCTTCTATATAACTCTGCATTATTTTTCCGCTTAGTATCTCTCCTTTACGCACTCGTGCTCCATAGTTAGACCTGCAGAACCTGACAGTGTGAGCGAGTAAACTACACAAAACACTCTACAACTGACAGTCTGAGTGCAAACCTAGAGGTTTTATGCTTAGACAACTCCCTCAGATAACCCAAAGTAAGTTATTAATAGTAGTTAAGCCGTTTATTTGGTATGAACTTTTGATACAGTCCTAGAAGAGATAATTATCACGTCCACCTACATTCTGCTTCTTATTTGTCGACTGAGTTTATGAAACAGAAAAGAGTCAGTTTCATTCAAGTGCCACATAGACTTAAATATGATACAAGCTAGCAGCATCTTCAACAGAGACGTACAAAGACGAAATAAGTGAACTGAAAGTTAACCTGAGCTCACATAAGTTGCTTGATTTATGTCGACACACGAAACGCAAATGTACACCAGCTAACGCTCCGGGTACTGTCTGATCCATCGACATGCAAAAACCGTTGGGCGATTCACCGTCTTGCATCGTCTGATCAGTTTTGGAACTTTGGCGCATCCAACGGTGTGATGCTGACGGTGGGAGCTGGACGGTGAATAGTTCGGACCAACGAGGATGATTCCGGTGATAATAGACAGTAGACTTGTACAAGACGTGAGAACTATCCGGCAGCGTTGACTTGGAAAAGATAAGCTGAAGAGTAAGAAACTATCTACAGTATGCGATACGACTGCGATATGACGAATAACCAACTCTCCATATTTTGGACGGGAAATGGGAGTAAAATCTTCCCATCAGTAAACAGTGGCACGACCGGAAAAGTGGAAGCTAACAACATTAAAAAAAGTATTCAGGGGACCAAGCTAGCATGGGCGGAGGTCTCATCAAATGTGGGACATACAAGGAGGAATGGAGAGATAGCATTCCGTTCAGACAATGTCAACCTATACGGCCGTACTCAAAATATGACAATGTTATCAAACATTGCAAACAGTATTCGGAATTAACGCATAACGATGCGAAAGTAATCAACAAACAGCTTGAAGGTTCACAAACAACCATCAGCACTCAACAGGCATTTACGTAGGCGTCCGATACAGTTCTAAGTCGAAGATTTCCGCAACGACCGATGACAGCATCACAAAAGCCACCATCTGAGCAGATAGGAGTCTAAATGATTCAGTCACAAAATTGAGGGAGCGACAGCAATACTGACTGAATGACTGTGACAATTCAGAAATTATCTACCAAAACAAGATTACGTACGGTGGACGAATTGATGTGCAACCGTAATTGATCTGCACGGCAGAGTGGCAATGAGAAAAGGGCACAGTGGGTGTACGGTAAAGTTATGCCTTACAGATAGTCGTTCTATTCTTACATCACAGCTGGGCACAGGCCGATCAAATGTGCCAATATTGTACTTCATGACACCGTCAAACAACACAGCACAAACACATATTGGTGTGACTATCCGGCATGATCTCATCATCATCATCACCATCATCATCATCATAGACAGCTGGCATCCTTAGTACATGACCTAACCATCTAAGTCTGTGCAAATGTAGCGACTGAACAAAAGAACTCGTTTGACAATCAGTGCCAAACACCCGCTTCCTAACCTCCTCGTTGCTTACTCGCTGGTGCCACCCGATACGAGCGATCGAACGCAGACATCGGTGGTCAAATACCTGAAGACGGTTCACGTCCTCTACCCTGAGCGGCCAGGTTTCGCTGCCGTAAAGTAATACAGCCCTCACTGTTGTCTGATATACGCGACCCTTAAGCTTCAGAGAAATACCTCTCTGTCGCCATAGGTGTCTCAGATTAGCGAACACCGCCTAGCCTTAGGAAATACGCGCTTCTATTTCATTCCCTACACCTCCGCCACCGCCGATGCAGCTTCCCAGGTATACAAACCGGTCAACAACCTCCATGACTTCATTATCTAACATTAAATCTACGTGATCACAACTTGCAGAAGCACTTTGCATTTTGAGGCTGCAAAGCGCATTCCGAAGTACTTAGCAGAACGCGAAATAGCGTCCAGTTTTGTTTGTGCCGTTTAATTGTCAAACAGCAATACC